>PNEQ01034180.1:63465-100223 GCA_003012365.1 Medauroidea extradentata
GTGTCGTGGGGTTTTACACGCAAATCACAGACGTGTGGTGTTACAGTAACCTTATTGTGATTGGTACAGTCAAATGAGAAACGTCACAGTTCAAAGGCACGCTGCCAATATCTATGAAGCAGAACTGCAGACATGCACATAAGGTACTGGAACAAAGTGGGGCAAAATTCTTTTCGCGAAAAGTTCATGTCTCTAGTTAAAAGTCAAGGAAGAAACACAAACCTGCTAATGACACAGTATTTCCTGAACGTCGTACGCTATGTTTCATACAACATTGATCTATCTCACTCGAGCTGCGTCCTCTTCGGGACCTGCGCCCTAGGCCTATACATACGTTGTCTTTATGGAAAATCTGGCCTAAGAAAACCTTGATGAAAACACTCACAGACTCTGTACTAATAGCAGAGGACAGAATACACTCAGTGTTGTGAAATCGAGCCGACAGTTTAATGAACCCTCTAATATTCAGGTCGCTTTAAATAACGTGGTAATGCCTGATAAATCAGCGTGTTCTTTAGGCTACAGTCTAGAATTGTGTCAGCTTCGCGATTGGCTCACAGTTCATTCTCCACTTCCTGGATGGCTCTCAAACCAATAATAAATACATGTATGCGTTCGTGATACAGCGACCACTTAAAACTCTAGTTACATTATCCTTTCACATAATTTATGCATGCGTGCCACTTTGTAATACAAACAAAGCAATCAAGTAACAATAAAACCTTATAGAATCTACCATAATAAACGTCAGGGACGTAGTTAAGGGGTGGGATATCGGGATATGTCCCCCTGCCCGAAATTCTATGGAAACGTTAAAATTAAAAAGTATGTTTCACGAACCAACACATATTGCAGACATGCTGAAGCAAAACCTTAAATTTGTACTTGCATTTTTCATATATCAGCATTGAGGTTTTCATTTTCTTACTATTTCTTATCCTTAAAACTAATAAAATTTTGGTATATTAATTTTTTGGATCGCAAAGTTCTCAAGTAGACCATTTTGTACATAAAAAAAAATTCCGGGGGAGGACCCCCGGAACCCCCCTCCATTTATATTAGTGTCGTGAATTGGCAATATCCCCCCCCTGAAAAAAAATTTTGGCTACGCCCTTAATAAACGTAACGTCAGAGGTGACACGGTGACATGTATTCTACTTAAAAATTAGTCGTCTGACGTCACAATAAATAATTTTAATTATTGACAAGGTGGTATTAAAAAGTGCTTACAGTATGGCAAAATGTTTTTTTTTTGTTGGCCCAATCATGGCGTTACATTATGTCAGCTAGCATATCAATGGGCAACTGATATCTGCTGAAGGTGCAAAGCCTAACCAAATGGTTAATTAACCTGCGACTTCTACCAGTTTCTCTGAATGTATTAGCAGGGACGCCTAACATCCGCGATAAAATAAGTTCCCTAACAATTGACTTGTCAAAACAATGTCATTTCCCACGTCAGCGACTGGGTGATTTCCATTTCTAGCTGTTGTGGATAGCCTACCCGTGAGCAGCAGTTATGTGATTTACCAGTGACATTCTTTTTTTTTTTTTGTTCATTCAAACGAAGAACGTATTCTTACAAAGACGTGCGTCCAGTAGGCAAAGTAGAACTGCAGGTTTATTTGCGAGGAATTGAATCATAGTTAGAGACACTGGTAAATCGCGGGAAAAGTTGATTCTTTGCTAGGCTCCAACATGCTAAGTAGGCTATAACACTGAAGGTTTTGCACCTATATTGGCTATAGTTTACATTAAGCACTGTGTCCCTCTTCAACAGACCCAATTAGAACTGTACAGTTTTAACACAGAACGTGTGTGATTTGCCACAAAACTGTTAACACGTGTCACGATTGAGATACTACAGTTTATTGGAGACTATGTTAAATACTTTCGCGATTTTCCAGTGTCTCTAATCGTAGTTTGTGCAAAGTTTTCTTCTCCAAAAAATGTGTCCAGCATTACTAATACGGAATGAAAAATTTGCTTGTAAATTATATAAAAATGTAGGATTAAAATTCATGTACTTTTATAGTACGTATTCGATTCATGAACTTTGTCCTCGTGGCGTTTGTTCAGAGTCGTCAAGGAAAGCGTGTAATAAACAGCAACCCAATCACAGTAGTGTATTAATTTTACAAAAGTTCGAAATCTTAACTTTTTCTAAAACGAACTCGCGAGACTTTTTTTTTTTTTTTTTTTTTTTTTTTTTTTTTTTTTTTTTTTTTTTTTTTTTGTGTTTTGTTACATTCATAAAATTTTAACACAAAGATATCCAAGCGTAAATTCGATAAGACTTCCGTCCTAAGCTCCGCTGAACAGACGAGACACGCACAAACCTCGTGTGACTTTAATTACACAATCGCCATTTTTACCGCCTACTTAAGAAACAGTATAGGATCTATGGTTTAACAAAATCAAGCACATCGCAATAGAGAGAAAAAACATTATTTCAGGGATAACAGTTCTTAAAACAGTTTATTCGTTATAAAATTTAATTTAAGCGATATAACAAACAAAAACTCTATTACTAACCGGAAGTCCATGTTTTTTCTGTAACACAGTTTGATTTGATATTGTTATAGGTCTTAAAACTGTAATAAGTTTAAATGAAATCCCGCATTTTGTTCCCGTCTTCAAGAGTAGATAGACTAGATAAATTAATTGCTTATTTAAATGTAGTTTTCTGTTCGTACATGCAATTAGCAGTGTTAATTTAATGCAATACTGAAAGTGTTTCGAACAATTGGCGTTTTCTCAACATTTAATGTAGAAAGATTTCGTCGGGATGTCACTTGTACGGTTTCACTGAGCCAATGAGAACACTGGTACGGTTAGAAACCAATGTATATTCGACTCGAGTCAGTGCCTGTGACTGACAAGTCCAGGCTACTGACAAATGAATTCGTAAAATAATTCGCGTTATACTTGTACCGCTAATTATCACTGGGCCAATGAGAACACTGGTATTCCGAAACGGAACCTTGCTATTCATCAAACAACCGTCGTCCAATCATATGAATAGCAACGTGATGCAGTGATTTAGAAACTATTTTCGCGACAATTTCCTTTGCGGTATTCCATGCTATCTAAATTTTCGATTAATAGGCTACTTGCTTAACGTAGTTCCTTCATGAGATAGAGTTTTAAAAGCGATTTTACGAACTTTACCTCTTTCCACTTTGTCGACTGACTTCATACATTGTGTAATTTATTGCGATGTATCAGTAACGAGTTTAAGTATTCTAAGCTTATGCATGTGTATGTTCATATAAGTTGCGTTAAGTACTACAAGGTTGATTAATTTTTAAATGTAACTTTCGTTTTGTAGACCTGCTTCTTTTATAAAATGTTAATACAATTAATAAAAAACACTTATAGCGGTTTTTTTAATTTATCACATGTTATGTATAAAGCAATTTAAGTATGCTGTAAACTGAAACATTTCGTGAACTAGTTCCCAAGAAATTGTAACAACTAAAATTGTTTTATAATTTACAAGAAATACATGGAAATATAAAAATACCCTAAAATGCCTGTATCTTTAAAAACACTTTTGTATGTTTACAAAAAAGTTAAGTGTTTTCTACATGTACAAATGCTATTCATATATTGGCAACTAGTTTCATGTAAACTTTAGAGCAACTGTATTAAATGTGACTGACATTTTGGCAACCGATTTCGAACGAGATTTTTAAAAATGCAATTGATTCTGAAAAATTTGACACTACAATTAACTTGATTTTGTTTCACGTTGAAAATTCTTTTCATGAACATCTACTCAAATCGTTCGCATATGTAGTTGAAGTACAGGATTCGCATTTTGGTGTTCCGACCAGCTGTGTCTCAGCCTGAAGATGGGGATAGATCGTAATCCCCGAAAAGTTGCATTTTTTCGTTGGTTTTAACTTGTGTTGTTGTGCTATTGTCTTGTGTTTGTTATCCACTGTTCACTGTTTTTGTATATTTCCATCTTTTTTCATATTGGGAATCTAGTTCTATATTTGTGTATGTATTTTGTGTCTGGGTGTTGCGTCGATATTCGACTGAATTCTATCTCTAGAATTCTTTGTTGTCTAATGTAACAATTATTTAAAAAAAATACAGAACTCCTCTGAGATTGATTTTCTATTTGTGTGTGTGTTTTATATTTGTTTTTTCTTGTTCTTGTTCGTTTTCGTACTTTGTCATTCAACACAGGTTTGATCAGCAAAATGCGAGCAACGGCGTATGTCCACAAACCAATAAATTCTAACTGACACTTAATGTTAAACAAAATCCATTTGTAAACTAAACTCTGAACATGACATTGTGTCAAGTCTTCTACCGCATAAGGTCGAAGTAAAAAACTTAAAATTTTCATGATTTGCTGTATTAGGCTATTCACGGTAAAGTGAGGCCGGCCTATATTTGTTTATTAATTGCATCCCGCAGATCACAGTTGACTACAAGCAGAGTATATAATTGCAGTATAGGATCTGTCTTATTAAAGAAACAACAAATACCTTGCAATGTGAAACATTGTTACATAAACCACATTTCACCACACACAAATTAAAAATACATAAATATTGTAATATCATAGGTTAATAAATTAAAGATTTACAAATGAACCTACAATCATTGGTAGAAATTCTTCAATTCATAAAGTCATACACTACATAATGATTTTGAAGAAGAATGCTATGTGAGTTATTCTTTAAATTCGTTACAATTAGAAATAAAAAATTCGAAATGATCATATAGGCTTAATCCCATAAAGTTACTTATTTCATGCTTAGTTGTGTTATGGTAATTTACTGTTAAATCACTTTCTATTTGAGTGTAATCGCAATGAATCTAAGATATTTTAAGAAACTTATTATTTTCATGAGTAAAATATGATAATTAAAGAATATATAAAGAAGGCGTTGTTAATAGCCTATGTATTATTATATTAATAATCATTTGAATCTATATTTCCTGCTTACATTACATTCAATTCCTACACCATATTTTTGAAGTGTAAAAACTCTTTTTGCGTGAGCAGATTTTCCCCAGAATAAAACATCGTATCTTAAGAAATTCTTAGTAAAAATAATAATTAATTTCATGCCCTCTTTATATAAAAACCGCATTTAAATTTGTATGAACACAACATACTGACGACAGTTTTTTCCTTAATCTTTAATATCCTATCAAATTTAACTAATGATACATATAAAACCGAGAAATATCGTATTTTATATTCTCTTAATGTGTGTATTATTTATTTTAATAATTAATTCATCCAAATTATTACCCTTATTATTCTTTATAATTAAATTTGTTTAATTTTGTTAAAGACAGAAAGGTAGATCATTTATATAAATTTAAATAAAAGTAAGGGTTCTAAAATATACTCTGTGGAGTTTCTATATGGATTTCACATAATTTTGATCTACCTTTACCCAAATTATTTTCATTTTCTGGAAAATTGCCCTTGCTAGTACTCTGTATACTTCAGCTACACGTTAATCTAGAAAAAGTTGGCTAGTAAATAAAACGTTCACTTTCTCCAGTTTACACACGTTAACATCATTAGTCACAGTCAAATATATTTTTTGGTTATTGTACCTGTTGACAAGAGAGTGCGCGTCTACTCAGCGTAAAAGAGAGAAAAGGGCGAATTTGGCATGGCGGCCCACTATCCCTAACATCCTTACTTGCAAGGAAATTAACTAATACGCAGTTTTTCTGCTGTAAGTATGAGAGCGCTGACTCTGGGATTTTATAGTTAGAAAAATTTCAGCAAATTTTGATGCTGGATCCATTATTGATTTCGAATTAATTTAGAGTCTGATAAATAACTTTGCAAAAAAAAACTTTTTTAGCTTTGTCGTATGACACGAAAAAGTGTTATTAACACGTGCGTTGTTTTGAAAGTAGTCAACAAACTAGTCTTGTGATGGGTTTTCAAAAAGTGCACCGTATATCAGTTTAAGAAAACAAAAATTAAACTTTAATCTACTTCAGCCATGTTTAATAGATTAGTAGATATACAGGCAGTCGTCTTTAAAAAATACTTATTTTACAGCCAGTAGCATGTATGAGACGTTTGATTAATAAACACTCGGTTAGCCTGGGCGGTGTACAATTTTAAATCGTGTCGTTTAAAATATAATTCGAGTAAAGTGTGCTTACTCGCGTGGAGCTGATCACAAACTAGTTAACATGTTAAATGATCGAGCTGTCACGTGAACTAGAAAACCTATCTGAACGTTGCAGGTTACTTTTCGTAAACACGTATCGTTTCTTCAGGGTAGTTGGTGGCCTCAAACGAAAACATTTTACGTGCGGGTTGCCTCGGAAACGTCCGTGTTAACGTGGTGTAATGTGCTGAGCGTGTTACGAAGATACGATGGCGCTCACAGGCAGCTAAACCTTCCAGCAATAAAATTCTCTCTCCTTTCCTCGCCATTCCTTTTCTCCCTCGCAACTTATCACAACACGAGCGCTGCAGGGGGGCGAAAGAAAAGGTGAAAACGTCGTGAGGGGATGGTGGATGTGTATGATGGAGGGGGGAGGGGTAAACAACTGGAGCATATGACCCCGGACCGGGTTAAGATGTCTCAGCAAACCTGGTGTGGAGGAGCGGTAATAAAACATCTCGCTGACAGACAAGGGCTTGCGCGAGCGTGGAAGTTCCCGTCGCCGACAGGAGTTAAAGGATGGGCAGGGGAGAGGGGAGGACGTTAAGAGGGTTGAGGAAGAGAGGGCGTCGCGACGCCCCGAGTGGGCGTGGCCTGGCCGCGTTGAGGCGCCAGGGGTGGGAGGGGCATAGTTCCGGCGCTGCCGGTTGGGGGCTCCACCTACTGGCGCCAGCTGCGTGCACGCGCGCGCACACGCACGGGAGGGGCAGGAGGGAGGGAGTGACTGACAGTGAAGGGGGAGGGTGAGGAATAAATAAAAACAGGAGCGAAAACGACCGAGAAGAAAGCGCGGGAGAAGAAAAATAACAGCGGCAACCATGTCCCCCCCCCCCCCCAGGAAACCAACACACATCACCTTTCCTCCCCTCCCTGTGAAACCCGTGAAGTAAACAGCCAGCACACTCTAGGAACAGAGTGGAGAATCATGAGGCTGTGGTCCTCGCAGCGCTCAGTGGATCAGCGGCTGCTGGAGTATCGCAGGTCACATAACCACTTCCGAGTTCTGTTAGGTCAGTCACACTGGGAGGAGGAAGGGCTAGGGGGGTGTTGACTAGTGGTAGAGTACTGATGCTACACGCCAACTGACAAGCACACACATGCAGCTTCAAACAACCCAGGATCTTATTTTAAACGACGATTTTATTCTGCTGTCTTGTGTCCTGTGTAAATTCTTTAGGTAGTTCAGGATAAAGTGAGCACTTTTGAAGTCATAGTTACTATTTTTTTTTCCTGTCATACAATATATAAGCTTCCTGTCAGTTTTTAGTACAAACAAAGTATACAGGATGTATGAATACAGCGGTTACAAGCTTTCAGGAGAGATAAGGTACACCCAGATGATGGTAAACCACACAGCAATGCATGGTCGGGTAACGCTTTCCTGCGACACAAAACACAACAAAGAAAGGACACGATCAAGAGGAGAACGCACGGTTTATTATTCTCAATACAGAAAAAAAAGTAAGAAAAAAGAACATAATGAGCCATCGATCGTCATCACCAGACAAAGACTTCCCAGCATTTCTGCTGTATTAGGATTAATAAATATGTTTTCTTCTCTGGTTCCTGTATTTTCTTCCTTGTGTTTCGTCGTCACTACCGCGCCAGGAAAGTGTTTCCAACCATGCATTGCTATGTGATTTCCCATCATCGTCTAGGTCTAGGTGTACTCTATCTCTCCCTTGAAAGTTTGTAACCGTTGTACTGATACAGCCTGTATAGATTGTTCCATATTCAAAAGTTGATTTCTGAGGTTACTAATAACAATAATAATTTTAATTAACGTTTTAGACCTAGCTTAATTCTATTGCACGTTAAGAAGAAGACATTTTTATTGTATTTTCAGTTTTTTAACCATAAAAATTATTAAAATTTCACTATAAAGTTTTCTCTTCGACAAAGCACAGGATAGATTTTATTGGTTAATGATAATGGAATATTTCATTATTTTTTCATGCTGAATTATTGCAAAAGAAGCGAATTTTCTTGCAATGATTCTGCCTGACCAATTTATGAAAGATTCCATTGTAACTTATGTCAAACAGTTTACCAAAAATATATCCTATGCTCTGTTGAACAAAAAAAAATTGATAATGCAATTTGAATAAATGTTATGGCTAAAAAAAATATATATACAATAAAATTATCTAACACTCACCTTTAAGGAGATAATATAATTTCCCGGAACAGGAACATAGCGGGTTTAACAATCTGCAGGGTAAACTATGTAGTTCTGAGTTTACGCGCATGACTCAGCAGATTATCAATCGGCTTCCGCCTCAGCTAGTTCCAATTTCACCCAGAGACGCAACAACAGTGGGAGGCATGGATATATTGCCCCCCTCCCTCTGAATCCATTAAGCAGGGGCAAACCTCAAACAATTATTTTACGTGTTTTTGTTTATTTTTGTAGTATAACACACAGTTCAAAATAATTTTGTTAAAGCAAAACATTGTTATCCAAGATTGTGACCACAGTACCTCCTCAAAGATGAAAATGAGAACAACCGTTACTACATTTGCTCTTCCGTCCTCCTCTTAGGAATTTGGGTTGTTGTGTTCCTGATTTAACCTCCCCCCCCCCCTCCACCTTCCCAGACCAAGCAACGCGAGATTCACTTCTTGGTACAGCAAACCTGTTACTCACCCGGAAAACTCCCGATTTTGTCTGATTAACCGCGATATAATTACAAAAGAAGCTGTAATCATATGTGGTTAAATTATATCGTGTTCTGTAAAAAATCTGAACTAATTTCGGATCTCAACGAACCCATTATGAATAGGGATAATAGGATACGGCGAAAAATTATATTTCAAATATGCGTGCTGTTCAAGCTGAATAAACACGTGAGGGAGACTTCTGGGTCAATGATCTGCACGATTGTAATTTGGTGAGTCAAGAATTCGTACATACCAAATTACGGCATGTGATTCAATTCCCCACGAGCCTCTATGTGATATAATTTAATGTATGACGACTTTACAGCAGGTTAGTCACTCCATCGTGGAATTTTTTAAATATTTAACAGGTACATTTTCCGTGACAACCCACGACATGACCAATGGGAGACGTCGAACTAATATGCAGCAGTCCGGAGTCTACTCTAATGCAAAAAAAAAAAAATCTGATAGTTTCATGTCCTTACCGAATACAAGCCTGTTAAAAAATCTAGGATCGACTCCCGTCATACAAATTCTCAAGCGAAACGTGTTACTGAGTCGAATTGCAGCAGCCAATGAAAAAGTATCCGAGACTCAAGAATGTTTTCGTGGCCGCGGTGGCCGAGGGGTCAGACTTCTCGCCTCTCACCAAGGCGATCCGGGTTCGATTCCCAAACTGGGTCGGTCCACGGATTTTCGCATGTGGGAATCGTGCTGGACCATGCCGCTGGTCGGCGGGTTTTCTCGGGGATCTCCCGTTTCCTCCTCCCATTCATTCCGGCGCTGCTCCATACTCACAACATATCACCCCTTACCAATGCTAAAGACCACGATGTTAAGCGCTGACCAAAATCTCTTCACACACTTAAGAATGTTTTGGACAATGGACACATTGAGCTCTCAAAATCTTCCTTGTCTCTATTTCTAAAAGAGTTTGCCGACGAGCAGTTTCAAGGTGTCCATGTGTTCTCGCTTATACAGAGAACTTCGGGTGCAAAATTGAACTTTGCCGAAGAACGAAGCATCTTGGATTATTTAAAATTTTCAATGACTTTCAAGTTTAAATATTTTTTTTTACGTTCGGGTTTGGTATAATTGGCGATTCAAAGACTCTTGCGGTATGGATGAAAGTGAATTAAAAATCTCCCTTAGGGAATCCCACAAGCAACGCCTCGGGAAAGATTCAATAAACGTTATATTTAAAACGTCAGCCAAGACATTGTAGAAAAGTCCGTTAAAAAAAACAAATAAAAACCGGAAATTAGCAAAGTTATATTAATGAATTATGACGATATTAAATTCTATTGTCGGCAGTGAACTCCCAGTCAATGTTGTCATTTGTGAATAGTATATTTTATGCATGAAATTTTCAAACTCCTTTCCTTCAGGACTGGTAAAATTGGCAAATAAATCAAGAGGTTTGCAACCTTTGAAATATTTGCAATTTGCTTAATTATTTACAATACGAATACGAATTATATGAAAGAAAATACATGGTAGTAATTGCGTTTCATTTGATTCTGCACTGTAAAAATTTGCCTATATAGTATGGGAAGAAATTAACTCACACACAATATGAGTTGTTTTCCATACTTGAGGTAGCAAATATGGCAAATGTTTAGCACTGTTACCACACAAGTCTGATAAAACCTGTATACATTTCACAGTTTCCTTTAAAAACGTATAGGATCGGTACCACTGATGTACGTGAAATAATTTTATCATACCTACTTTCTTAACACACATATGCGCCGGTGTTGAAAATTTACAAATTAATTTTTTAGTGTATTTCTGGCTGTAGCAGGCCTCCTCAGCAAACAAAAGAACATTAGTGATGTAATATAAAATTTTTAGTGAGAATTTTAAAAGATCTAAGCGTATGTTCAATTTTGGTTTGTACAACTTGCTTGGTTATACGCACGTATCAAAGTATTTTTTTTAATTGGTTAGACTTCACGAAATTTGCCACTAGATTGGTGATCAAGCAACCCGTTGCTACATATTTTTTTATTTATGAGGCAGTAGTTAAAGTAACCTGAAAAAGCAACAAAAAATATGCAGGATGTTTGAAGTGGGCGGTTATGGAAAATGTATTAATGTTGCAAGAATAGACGATTCTTAACAAATATAAATTATAACATAGAGAAGGAATTGTAAAATCTCACTCTAAACAAAAGTCAATACAACAAAAAGGGGGTTTACCATAAAATTATTGTATTTAATTTAAAAAGCCTATTATTTTACCTGTGAGTTATTAACCGCAACATTGTCAGATTTAGAACTACATCATCCTTAGTGTGTTCATTTTACCGACAGCAAAACAATTAATTAATATTTTGTATGTTAGTTGATGTGATACCAACCTTGAACAATATTAAGACTTACAAGTATTAAAATTAAAAGCGCAGTGTTTTACAAACTACATATTCAGGCGCATGCTTAAATTTACGAATGCTGAAAAGAAAAATTAATTTCGGCATTTAACTGTACTTGATTGTAAATAATAAAATATATGAAAATATTTTCTTGTTTGTGAATACTTATTAAGAAATGGTAAAATCAATTTTAGTAAAATTACAACAGTATTTTAGATTTGGTTATATAATCATAGATACTAGTTACATTTTGCACTTTTATTAAGGCACACAAGAAAACATTTCATTAAAATTACTGTTAACCATGTACACCAATAAGTTCTCAGTGCTCTACTTCAAACTTGCAATAAATAGTATTAGAATTTCCATTAACTGGTGAAGTCATCTCTTATTGTTATATTTTCTCAAGACAAAATTCTCTGCAGAAATATTAATAAAATTTTTTATCTCTCTCTATGCTTGAAACATTTTCTTACTGACCGATTTTATTTGTTCAAAGCTAAGTCTTAAGTACGAACAACTACACATGTTTCCGCATAATAATACTCTTTCTTCTACAAATAAATATTATGAATTAGTTAAATTTATTCTACTTTATAATGCTGACTATAGCCTACTGCTTTCTGTTGTGCACGGTTTCGGAGTATTATTAATTACAGTAATGTAAAGACTGTTGACGAAAACGTGTTTCTTTTTAATTCTTGGTAATTGTTTCCTCCCAAACAATTACTTTTTTGCCACTTGTTATAAAAACCCAGCAGTCTAGTAATAAACAGGATGTATAGATTTCATCACACATAGAAGATAATGTATGGAGCTAAAATAAGATACATGTTTACTATTAGTCTTGACAAGACATTCTTCAGAAGTTAACAATTAACGACCTTACATAAAAATAATAATAAAAAGGACACAAGAAAGCAGTTGAAACGCCAAGCAAACGTACCCCTGTAGATTTTTGTATAACATATGAAAATAAAATATCCTCTGGGGGGAGTTATAATACTATAGATACGTCATGGTAATATGAACACTTTTTTAAGGTCTGGTTGTAAACTTCCTTGCAAATAATTTGTACATTCCCGTCACTACCCTCACTAAAAAAATATTTTTGAGGCGACAGTAACATTAATATTAGTTGCTAATTCTGTACATGAAGTTCTTGAGACGTGGTCTCTTCAGCGTAAATAGACTATGTAGTCACCTAGAACTAAAGGGCGGGACAGCACAGCCCGTTGGACTGCAGCGCTCTTGGCGGCGACCGGCGCCGTCGTCTCCCGCCAACCTCAGACTTCGACCGCCCGGCTGCGCGACGTCACGTTACTCAAGTGCTTCAACACGCCAGAAACGAGTCCTTGATGGGGAATAATCCGATGTCGACTTATTAGTATGTTAGTACATCTTCACAGAGAATATATAATATTCGCACTATTACCTAAATATTTACTACCTCGACACAGCATAACATAATATATGATTTCAGCTACTGTATTTTGTATTGTTGCAACCAGCAATCTAAGTCTGCTAGAGTTTAAAACACCTTCATTACTTTACAGTTTTTTTTAACGATTTAATTTCAATAATATGCCAGAATTATAAAATGAAAATAATTAAACTGTAAGGAAAGCAATTACATTATTATTATTATTATTATTATTATTACCGCAAGTTTTCACTCAATAATTTAGTAGTTGTTTAGGTACTTAGCAGACCTTTGTAACTGAGATAGGAAAAAAAATTCTTAACTGAAGATTGCCGAAATTCCCCTCTTCCGAAGACCAAGTTAAAAAAAAAAAAGTATTTAGTGAAACAATCACAGATTGAAACTATGCATCTGTACTACTGCATGAATTTAGCAAATGTTTTTTTTAGTATGTCGAAAAGTTAAATGTAATAACGAAAATTATGAATATGGCAATTGTAAAAACGTCTGTCTCCATCATTCACGATACGTATTCCGGAGTTTGTAATAGGGAATGTATTCTACTTCAGTCTTCTTCAGCGAAAATAAGGTTCGCGTTGTTTAAAATGAGTTATTACTTCTTCACAAAGAATATATAATATTCGCACTATTAACTAAATATTTACTACCTCAACACAGCATGATTACATAATGTATGCATTTAGCTACTGTATTTTATATTGCGACAATAAAAGGTTTGTTTTATATACAAGCCACTGCAATGTTACTTTGCAGCAAATAGCATTTTTGTTTAAAAGATACAGCAATTGTTACCAAAACTGTGTTAGTATAATTTGTTAGCAATTTTTTGGTGAAGGTAGTTGTGATTTTTTAACACATGCTTTAAGTTGAAAAAAAAGGTATTATCTTTGCTTCAAAGGTTCTTACACTATTTACAAATTAATTTTTTTTTTAAGACAAAATGTTACACAAACCTGGTAGTATCTGGCATTGTCACTGGCCATTTGGTATTCTCGGGTTGTTCCCTCGCTCTTCTTTTTCGTCGTTTTATCAAAAGCGCTCCAGAAAGTTTTAGAATCTCATGTTTTTAATTGAAGTCATTCCTAAAAATTAAATACGTTCGTAGACAACGAAAATTGCTGTCATTAATTAAAGATTTTTGCCGTCACCTCACTGCGAATAAATTGTTTCTCCTCTAACAACTCCACAAAACACTAGTAATAGTACTATTACAATTAATTCCTATTTATAACCTCACTGACTGGATTAATTAGCTTGGACATACTCCATTGCGAAATAAATTACTGTCAAAAGAAAACATTTATTTCACAATGGAGTATGTCCAAGCAAATAAATCCAGTCATGCACTCCCATTGCACAGTTCTTTCAAAGATCATATAACCACACTATTTAAACATACAAACTAACGACACATGACAGTTAATGATTGGCTTTCAGCAACATTGGTGATTCGTCAATGTTGCGACAACGTATCATCAGGTATAATATCTTATTTTTTGTTTAATCTTATATTTGGGTACATTTTCCGTTTATTTTATGTATATTTTATCAGTATCTTAAAAGGGAAGTTCACAAAAATGTTAATTGTTTTAATTACTTTCATATTTGTACGACGTAAGGTTCTTTTGTGGACATACACTGTGACAATATCTTACAGTAATGAAATTTTTTTCGTTTTCATAGTTTTTATATTATGGCATGTGAGTGTCCAAATTTGCACAAAAAGTTTTTATACTAGAAATAAAAAACAACAGAATTTCAGGAACGAAATATTCACATTGAAGAACACGGTCGTACGCTACGCCAAGACGTGTATAAAAACGCATTGGAGTTTTTTGTGTTAAAAAAAGTGCTGAGTTCGAAATAAAATATTGCCAATTCTTAAATATATGAATGTAAATTTTATACAATCCTATTAAAATACCATAGTAATAAACAAGTTTCCAAGAAAATAACATTGACATGAACGTTCGTTCAGTGATTTTCGAAGCGTGAACTTATTTTAATTAAAATATTTTGTCAGATTTTTAAATGGATTTTTGTTGCTATATGTTTGTCAGTGTGGAAAGTGTAAATAATGTTACATATTGTGTTGTTTTTAAGGATGTAGCAAGATAACATTAAAAGGTAATGTAAATACTAAAGCTAAACACAGAGCTTATATCACGATAAAAACTCCTTCTTTACAGCATAGAAGCAAACTTATTGTAGACTTTTTACATACTAAAGAAATCTTGCTTTTAAACTTAGCAAATATAAAAGATAACGTACGTTTTGGTGCCACTACACTTTTTATTGCAGTACTGTATTTCTTTTAATGAGATATCTACTTCATTTACATTACATAAAATAACTAATCAGTAGAGACCTAGAAAATTCGCTGGTTGAACAACCTACCGGTTAGTTTCCAAAGTCCTATGTTCACTATGTCCTCTGCTACTTGTACATTGGCTGCTGCTTCAGTGAGTGGCCAGTTGTATGTCTGACAAGGTAGCACCGCAGTCAGAGAGAATTTCTTGCCAGTTTGCTATCGGTTGGGAGTCTTCAAGGACAAGCCAAATAAACAATAACCCAATCGCTAGGACCCGGTAGTTTTCGCGAAAACCACTTTATTTCAGTGTCTTACGTGTACACCTGCACCTCAACTTCATGATTATTGGCAGAGCATTATTGTGCAGAGTTGTTATTCATTTGACTGTGCCAACCAGTACATGGATAACTATGACACAACACGTCTGTGATTTGCGGATTTAACCTCCATGCGTTGTGTGTGTTAAGACATCCAATCACTGACCACCAAGCCGAGATGTAGGTGCGCACGTAAGGCACTGAAACAAAGTGGTGCGCTACCAATCGCTGAAGTAACTATTATGTACAGTAGTTTGAAATATAACGTTTCTTGAAATGAATCCGTGAAATTTCCAGGTCTCTACTAATCAGCCTAGTCCCAAACAACCCAGTACAGTGTTTCCCTTTCTTGCAAAAAAATATTCTGTAAACATTAACACGTAGGCCTACAAGGGCAACTTCGAAACATATGCTCATTTGCAGATACAGTTTCACAGTGAAAACACTTTCGTTGCCACAACGGAACGTTTGTTTTAAACATAAGTCACTCAATGTTAATTTGCAGCAAATAACATTGTTACTAAATGATGTTGTTAGTGTAATTTGTTACCAATTTTGTGGTGAAGATAGTTGTGGTTCTTTGACACAAGCTTTATGTTGAAAAAAGTATTATGTTTGCTACAACGGCTCTTATATTATTTACTGATGAATTTGTTTTTTCAAGACTAAATACAACACAAAACACAAGTTTTTCATATTTGCTTTTCTGAGAGGCAAGTTTCTTTACCGCTAGCTAAATATATTCACAGTGAAACAAAGTTTTGCTGTGGCAGCAAAAGTGTTTTTACTGCGATCAGTTACGGGTGGTTCAGGAACTGTAAAACTTTGTGAGACGCATAATGGACACTGAGTCTAATATGGTTATAGCTTGAAATATTTTTTTTACTTTGAAAATAGACTGTTAAATTAAGTAAGGGAACTCAAACTTTTTATTAAAAAAAACATTACACCTAATTTAACAACCAACTGATGATAAAGACTTCTTGCATCAGCCTGTTTCAATGCCTTACACAAATGTAGCACTGCTTCATGATTATTGGCAGAATTTCTTTATGTAGAAACGTCTCCAATTTGACTGCACCAATTACAATAATATTACTGAGACACTACAAGCATGTGATTTAAGTTAATTGTTGAACTCAAATACGCGTGATAGTATAAACATGTCTAGAGAAGGTGATTTATCGCGGGAAAAGTTTACTGTTTGCTAGGCTTCAATGTAATGTAATCATTTCCGACGCTTTTTATTTCGTTACTGGCGAGTTCCTGTTTGACTGGGCCAATGATAACTCTGCTGCGCTACTACTGGACGTCTGTGATTCGTCTGTAAACAACTAGACTGTGCTACAGAACCGTCGGCCAACAATACATGACGCAGGACGCTACACTGATTTGCAGAATACGCTGGCAGAAAACATTCTCGCGATAAATCACCTTCTCTAAACATGTCTTATCACTGACCATGAAGTAAAATGCAGATATGCACTTACTGTAATTTGCGAAATTCTTTCACCACAATCTACGGTTCTTAAATGGACGTACACTATTGCTTGCGAATATTTCAGTGTTGCATAAAAAACCCCATAATGAAACGAAAAGAGAGAAAAAAAAAGATGCTGTCAACAAATATATACAGACAATCCCGGGAAGGAATACAGTCTGATTCCTAAAACATTCCTTTCTAGAATTTTCTGCTTGTTATGTGTTTGTTGTCGATACCTAATACTGTATTTTTGTGAGATTTTTTTTTTTTTTGCAGCACGACAACATTCGCTCACAATGGAGTATGTTCACAAAAGCGGTTTTGTTTATAATGCTAACTCATTGTAGGAATCGTTCTAAGATCACATATTTTAGTTTCCATTATCAACATTTTTTAACAAGACGAAAATTTTTGCAGCAAATCTACTTCGCAGTGGTTCGTATTCAACAAAAAATCTCATTTACCACAAAAATTGTGTGTTGTGACAAAGGAAGTGTCTTTTTAGCTTGTAAGTTAACTCATTCAATCATAGTCAGACTTCAGTCCCTTTCACGCCTAGAGTATAAAAGAGTACGGACGTGCCTAGAGGAGACGTACCGAGGAAGATGGATGGGCAAAGAAGACTCGGTCATTTGTCGTCCTTCGTTGTACGTGACACAACTGGACTTTTCGTGGCTTAATGATATTTACATTGTTCGCCATTTACCAGCTACCGGCAGTAAAGACCAGAGGAGGCATTTCACTAATGGAACCCTGTCAACTCGTGCTAACATACTTCCCACAGACGCAAGAAGGATTTGAGTGCCATATTCAAGGTCTATGTACTGAAAAAGGTACTAAATATTTAGAGGTTAAATGAAAATTAATAATATCAAAATGTTTATTGGCATATATGACGTTTTTATATAATTTCCTACTGAGAACGGAGTTTACAATTTTCGTTGCTCGCAAACAGTGTAGTAAGTAAATTTTATAATTAACGTTTTACGTGCAATAAAAATACATTGTGGCCTTAGCAGATTTACACGGGCAAAATTAGAAAGGAACAAGCAAGGACCTGTACAAAAAAACATCCTACAATCCAACTGGAGTGATTTTGGAAAACTTTGAAACCGAAATCTTAAAGGGTCGGGCTCAGAATTGAATACAAGTCCCTCATAATGCGAGGCGGGTGTTGTAAGGCCACGTTTGCGAAAATACTTTTGCCCCAGTTTATGTTTATCGGCAGCGGGTTTTTGTGAAGTGACGTCTCTAATTTGACTGTGCCTTCGTAGAGGAGGATAGCATCGCCCTCAGCAAGGTAGATGCCTCCAGTAAACCTGAAGGTGTTCTGTTGCTAGGTGAGTGGGTTTTCACTACCCACCACCGCGATTGGAAGGAGCGTATCTCCCTCTGATAGTGGTATTCAACTACCCTATCTTTCACCAGTTCTATGGCTATGACTGCTCTGGCCACAAATGTCTGCCCCGGGGTGGGTGACATCCCCCCGGTATTTAAGATCTGTAAGTTGTCTCCTGTTAAGTCTTAGGGATCAGGTACAGGAGGGCAGTACCTGCCACAAGTGACAGAGATGTCCAAAACACATTTGACTGTGCCAATCACAACTGGGTTACTGCGAGACCACGTGTTTGTGATTTGAGGGTAGCCAAGACACGCGAGAGTTGAAAGTTAAAACATCCAACCACTGACTCTGAAGTACACTGAAAGAAAAATATTGTTGTAGGTATCATGCTTTTGTTAAAATAGTGACAACATTCCAGTTTGTTTGTCGTTACTATCTGCATTGTTCCTATGACAATCTGTTCTGTAGAATATTCAATATTATATGTAAAAGAAAGATGCTGTTTCCTCCTTTTACAGAACAGATTGGTATGGGAACAATGCAGATAGTATCAACAACCAAACTAGAATGTTGTCCCAATTTTAACAAAAGTATGGTACCTACAAGAATACTTTTCTTTCAGTGTAAAGCTGCAGATGTGTACATAACGCACTGAAACAAACTGGGGCGAAATTCTTTTCACGAATAGTTCGTGACCCTATGTAAGGGCCTGCCACTGCCCCACCACTTGCTCGTTGATAATGGCTGAATACTAAGTGCAGCTGAATCCATAAAATGTTAATGTTTGAATGAGAAACACTATACGTACAGTATATATAGAGGCATGCAAAATTCGTGTTATTATTTGGCGGATAAACTGTGGACACGAGCTTTTATGTGATAACTATAAACCCGGAACTTTCGCGGAGACATTTTAAGAAACGTTAGATTTCAAACTGCTGTACATGCTAGTTACTTCAGCGATTGTGTTACTGTTTATTTTGTCCTTGAAGACTCCCAATCAATAGTAAACCTGCAAGAAAACACACTCTGACTCTGGTGCTACCTTGTCACATGTCATAGCCATATTTAGTACAAGACCGCGGCCTTAGATCTGGCAACCCTGTCAGGAAGGGTCATTTTAACATTTATTTGGTCTCGCTAAAGGCAGCGACTTCCCCTGATTCACCGGTGTGTATGGCAGAGTAACGAATCAGGTACAGCCATTGCCTTTGAAGAGCTAAAAGGATTGTTAAAAATTACCCTTGCGTGCAGGGTTACCAGATCTAAGGCCGTGGCCTCCTACTAAAGATGGCTATGCACATGTACAACTGGCCACTCACTGGAGAAGCAGCCAATGTACAAGTAGCAGAGGACATAGTGTACATAGGACTTTGGAAACTAACCGGCGTGTTGTTGAACACGCGACATTTCCCGGTCTTGGTGGTGACAGTTTCATGAGTAATTCCTTTATTGGCCACTCTACCGTTGG
The DNA here is from genome assembly GCA_003012365.1 of Medauroidea extradentata. Classification (NCBI taxonomy): domain Eukaryota; kingdom Metazoa; phylum Arthropoda; class Insecta; order Phasmatodea; family Phasmatidae; genus Medauroidea; species Medauroidea extradentata. The sequence continues at coordinate 83,040 of PNEQ01034180.1, forward strand.
ACTTTTTAACTATTGGCTAGAAACCATCTCTGCGGCAGGCAATGACATTGTCGGCCAATGAGAAACGTCGAGCGAACGTATAGCAGTTTGCAGACTTGAGTGCTGTCGGAAACTTACGGAAATTTTGCACGTTCCTAAGTAAATATGAATATTTATTTCTGTGCTCAGACGCTAGTGCAAATATTTTTGTAGCAATAAGAAACGCCAGCAAAATATTCCCTAACTGCTTACGTTATTTAAGAAAATTGGCAATGAGAACATTCGTAAATAAAGTCAATAATTAACTAAGTAAACATGACTACAGGTTGGCATACGGGCCTAAGAACAGGTATGAACAGAGGTCTAAAGAATCCGGTGTTGCAGTATCTACTGATTTACAATGTTGAATTATTAAACACGGTAAGTAAATCGATAAAGCCTATTTTAAAAAGTGCGTTATGTAGTAAAAATAATTAAGTTATAGTTAGGGACAAAAAAATTGCGACTTTCATTTGTGCACAAGATATACTGCGAACAACTGTATGTTTGTGTCATTTCTCAACATACCTTTGACTTATTTGACACCTGAAACCTCCTTGTAAATGCTCAGGTAGTAATAAAATAGCGTTCGAATGCAGGTCCAATGACGTGGAATCACTTTGAGAGCAACCAATGGGCAAGGCGCGATCTCATAGAGCACAAGGCACTGTTGCAGGCTCGCCTACGGGTCAGTTAACCCACGAATTTTTTCGGTCTTTAGTTATACCTCGAGACAGGAAATTTCGCGAAAAGATTTTTGCAGCACTTTGTTTCAGTGCCTTACGTGCGCAACTGCATCTCTGCTTTGTGGTCAGTGATTGGATGCCTTAACACCCAGCGTGTGGAGATTAAACCCGTAAATCACAGACGTGTTGTGTCACAGTTATCCGTGTACTGATTGGCACAGTCAAACGAATAACGACTCTGCACAAAAACACTCTGCCAATAGCCATGATGTTGAGCTGCAGGTGTGCACGTAAGGCGCTGAAACGAAGTGGGGCAAAAATCTTTTCACCAAAAATTCCCGTCCCTAAAAATTCGCGGGATCATTGACCTGTAGACTAGCCTCCAGGAATATACCAGCTGTTCATTGGCTGTTCGCTGACACATTGAATGGGTCTAGTGGCTTCTTTATTATAGGTTCAGGTCCCGCCAGGAGGTGCCGACTAAGTCAAGAGCCAACTGTGGAACTGGCACTATCTCACAGTTGTTTGAATTCAAGCCTGTACCCAATGTAAAACGCGAAATGTTCAGGTCCATAGTTATACCAGATTATTTTTACATGAACAATAAACCAACGAAAGAAATAAGTTTGATAAAATACACCAGAAGGAATGTCGGTCTGGCATGTGTATAAATAAATACCATCAATATGTTTATGAATAACATATTTGTAGAGATGACGGTTTATCGCGGGAAAACTTGATTGTTTACTGGGTTTCGGCGTACGTTCAGCTTACTAGAAGATTACTGGTTTTCGCTTGTACGTGGAGCTGATGCCCTATTTGACAAAGCCAATAAGCATCCCGCTATTGTAATTTTTGATGACTGTTATTGGTCTGCAGACAACTGCGTCAGACGTACATCTGCCAATTATGTATGTCGCAAGAAACTACAGCGTTTTCAAGGGTATGTTGGCACGAAACATTTTCGCGATGTACCATCATCTCTGCATATATGAAATCAACCACTTTGCTTTCTGTGGTTCTGAGAATTGACAGGGAGCCGTGTGATAGAGACCTGAAATATTCGCGTTTCCTTTTAGGAACAAGCTATAATTACAACTTATATACGTTCTTGTTAATTTCCCAATTGGCCCTCGACTCTTATGACAGTTCCCAGAAGTCGCTGAACCAACAGCAAACACGTAGTTATATTAAGGCCCATATCACTGTGTTATCGAAACACTAATTAGCAGTTATTGTTTGTGTGAGTACACATATATTCTTGGAGCGTAGCCTACAGGGCAGTGAACCCGCGAATTTTTCCCGTCTCTACCGTGTGAGAACATTATCTGCATTATGCCGTCATTTGGAGGACTACAGAGTAAAAAGTATATATGTTACAACTCTTCATCGTTAGAGCCACGATTTTATGGCGAAAAGATTTTTGCAACATTTGGTTTCGATGCGTCATGTGCACACCTGCAGCTCTGCCACATCGTCTGTGATTGGACGATTTTACTCTCACTGGCCTTGGCAAATTATAGACGTACGAAGTGACAATAATCTTATTCTGATTGGTGCAGTCAAATGAGAAACGTGTCTGAACAAAGACACGCTGCCAATAACCTTGAAACAGAACTGCCGATGTGCACGTGACACACTGAAACAAAGTGGGGGAAAAATCTTTTCGCGACAAAATCGTGGCCCTATTCATCGTTAACTGTTAGAGTTTTTGTGAGTCTGCGGGAAAATTAACAGTTTGTTACTACTTTACATATTTCATATTTAATATCCTGTCCATGCAATTAAAGCTTCTGAAAGTGTTTTAAGCCCCGTACTTGGTAGGCTATTATTTCCTCAACATATCAACAGAGGGTAAAATGGAGTGAACACCAAACTCCTTTAACACTTTTGACTTTCAAATCATTTATTTTTTCGTGATAAAATCCCTTATCTCAATTTCTTAAATTATCTGTGGGAGTTTTTATGTGAACCAGCTTTCCATCTACAATTTCGAGTAATTAATATGTGGAAATAAACATTCATTAAGTTTTTCGACAAAATAAACGAGGAAATTACACAGAAAACTCAAGCCTGTTTATGTATATTTTAGCGTATTTTTGCTGACAATTCATTTACGTTTTTGCAAACAGATGTAGCGGAAACTAATGTTTTTCTTTACTGAAAATGATTAATCACTCATTTATTTAATAAAAATATCAACACACGTATAATTCAGTTCAGTTTAGTTGAGGCGTGCGGTAATCCAATTGAATATTTCCATATCCCTACAATATTACAGTTATGTATATATTATGTGTCTCATTTACATTAGTAAATACCATGGTATATAGAATGAACAAAGAATAATATTTTTGTTTTAATTATGTATGAATATTATTTATTTTACAATACAGGCAAAATTATTTAATGACCTTCGTACAGGCGATTCGGGATAAAGTGAGTGAGAACTCAAAAAAGTCCTGCTAAAGTTCTATTTTCAGCCAATTCGTATCTTTACGCGCATAACATCTAACGATGGGAAGTGTCTAACCTCTCTGGACACATCACTTGATGTTTGCGCATCTAAGATAAATTGTGCAGTCGATTTCGGTTTTGTTTCAGTATTGCTGTATTTAATAGAAAAATGCATGGAACTATGTTGCGTAATTTCACTACCTACAAGTTTTAAGTTAATGTTGAACTATATGCTGTAACAGCTGGTAATAATTTTCAACGGTTAAATTTTTAGTGCTTACTTTATCCCGAGCCATCTATACGAACGTAATTTAATACAAAAATTCGTTTATATATTATTATAAAAATTAAATATCGGTGACAATAAGACAGCGAAAGAATTACCATACAAGTTAAATGCCAGCCTATAATACTGCCTAGTTCACAGTAGTTATCGCAATTGCTAAAATCGCGTGCAATTGGCAACATACGCACCCTTGGGTCTCTTAGCATTTCGCACCAATAGCACTCCCTCGCGCACGCACACATGCGCGGGGATTATATTAAAGATCTAAGCCTCACGCATCTGCAATTGAAATGGGTTTCGGCGATGTGTATAATGGGTTGTCCAATGGCCATTGATTAATTTTCACCCCCGCTCATCCAGCGATGCATTCCCCTGCCACCCACTTCGCGGAGAAGGGGGAGACAGGGCTGTTGCACTTTGTTCATTACCGCGTCAGTGCAGCAGGGTGGCATTCGTGGGGCAGAAGGGAGGGGGGTTCATATTGTGTCACTCGCCAGCAACGAGGGTTTCTGCGGACTGCTCTGCCCAGGTTTCAGAGCTGCCACACTGGCAAAAGTTTCACGGAGCAAACAAAGTACTCGCTGAATTTAAGGATGTTCATGTACTATAAAATCGTTAGTTCATATTTTTATGAAGTATTGTTAATTTGAAGGCGACACTTTTTCGTACAGTTTCATCTTACGAAACAAGATTAGCTTACACTGTTTTCTCAAAACATTGCGTCAAAGCCAACATTTGTATTTTACTCTGCATGCAAATAGTGGAAACCTAAATAATTCACGCTGAAATAACATACCACGGGCTATGCAACAACAAACTGTTAAAATACTCCCAGTGAGCTAATATTGTATTTTAAAAAAACGTTGAATTTGCAACTTCTTCGCTACTTTCTTTCATGTACTTTATTTAGCTTTCGCTTTGACTTTGGCGCACAGTTATGAGTAAACTATGCGGGCTGGAATTTATTAAAAGGTCATGTTATTTCATTTATTTCAAACAATTGCAAATAACTGGAATATTTTTTAACTAAACGCTTTGAAAAATTTGAGACTGTGTACTCATATAATACACACTTTGGCCAGAGCGTTTTTTTTTTTAAATAATGTACCATTTGCTAGCAAAACAAAATATTTTGCTTCATTTTACCCTATTTTGACAACGAAATATGTGATATTTCAGGGGCAATAATCTAAAAATCCGTTTGGTGCATTGCGACATAACATTTCAGATACATGCGATGATATATAAGTATTAAAACTGCTAGAATGAATTTTTAATTATGTATTTCGTTGCGTTAAATAATATATATTTTCGAAACCACTGCAAAACTAAACAGCGAGGCCTTAAGAGGAAACTACTCTCAAGTAACGTCTACAAAACTAAAACTTTAATCTCGTTTGAAATAAAAACCAGGAATCTATTTCGTAACATCGCTAAGTAAGTTTGTTATAACTGGTTTATAGTACGCATTGTGTTTTTGTCTAGACAAAATACGGCTCGTTGATATGTTATTAGCTAACTAGCATAATTTTATTTTTAATTGATTAACTATCTGTAATTTATACTGTTTATCTGGAAAATTATCATTGCATAGCAAACCCATTTGCAACACAGTTAAAGAGATATTTTACAAATCGGCTCTCGTTTGGGTTTTAAAAAAAATAATTCTCTCGAAAGCCGAGAAATTGACCTATGCCTTTAAACTACTGCGTGTTGGCTAGCCTTCGAGAATATCGGTTTACAGATGCAAACCACTCTAATTTTTTTTTGTAAAATTTACAAAGATTTTTTTTTGTTAAATCATTAGTTTATAAAGTTACAAAGGTAAACTTTGTAATACGACAAAGGAATTCTTTGTACGTATATACAGACAGTTCCTGCCCTGTAATATATTTTTTTGTAAAATAATACAAGGTTTGTAAACGTAAAAAATTTTCCTTGTAAATTTATTAGTTTATAATGTTAAAATGACTTTGTTTGCAAACAAACTTAGAAAAGATGTGTAGTCTACCAAAATCATAGATTCGCAAGAAATGACTTATGCAAAGATCACTCAAAACCTTTGGAAAATATTTTTCCAATTTTTTTTATTATCAAAATAATTTAATGTAAACGTCCTTTATTCAAAAGTTATTTGATAAATAAGTTCAATGGTATTTATGAAGTACAATGAGCATTTAAATTTATTTTTTTTTTCTTTATTGAAAGTACAACTACAAGGCTATTCCTTGCAATTTTACAAATTTATACTTTGTATAATATTACAAGGACAACCGTTGTAGATTTACAAGGAATTTCTTAAAATGTCTACAATCTGTTCATTGACTGCTTGCTGTAGATGTACATTTATATGGTTCTTTGTTATTGGCTCAGCGCACTGTAAAAGGTGTCAAATAAGTAAAGGGCCATTTGCGAGTGTTACACCATCTTACATTTGCTTGAAGTCTAGCCTGTTCGTAAAGGAAGACACGAGTTATTCATGTCTCTAGTAATGTGTAGAGACGTGCAACATTCGCGATATTTCTGCCAATAGGCTGGACACCAAACAACTATACACTCGATCGACGTCTAGCATTGGCCAAAACTGTCGTGGACCGTCGCGGAGAGTAAATCTGTCCAATGACTGAAAGTCCCAGTGTGACCAGACAGGAAAAATTCGCGGATTCACTAGCCTGCAAGAATATTTGTTAACTGAAGCAGACAGCAGATGCTCATTAGCTGCGTGCGGTTAAAGTAGCATAAGTGTGTATCAGTTACAATTTCATTACTGGCTCCGAGACGTGAAAGAGATGTCAACTAAGTCAAATGTCTGTTGCGAAAGTGACACAAACCTACAGTTGGAATTCTTGCATGTACCCAAATACACATGTAGCCGACATCACATAAAGGCTCGTGGACAACGTTATAACAAGTTGTATTCATGTATATACATGCAGTGAAATCTGGTCTGAATATATCAACGTGAATTTCGCAAGGTTCCTAGTAATGAACTATGATCTGCTGTGACCAGGAAAATTCGCTGGTTTAACGACTCCACAGTCTTGTTTACACTGTGTCTTCAACTACTGCTCGACAAACCTAAGTGTGTCCTCGGAAAATATGTGAACTACAGCCGCCCCCCTCTCTGACATACCTCACCCTCCTACTCTCCTTTATCCCGCTACACTCTTGCAACCAATAACGAGCAAGTAGCATGCCTCGTCAGCTGAAAAGTGACAACCAGTGTGTAGTTAGTTGTTGTCCAGGTCGTGTCGTTTTGCACCGCGCATTTACAAGGTATATCATTGCTATGGTTTATCGCGGGAAAAGTTGACTGTTTGATGGATTTCAATACACGTCCAGCTTAACAGAAGATTACTGGCTTTAGCTTGTACGTGGAGCTGTTGCCCTATTTTACTGAGCCAATAAGAATCCCGATATTGTAATATTCGATGCCTTGTATTGGTCTCCAGACAGCTACGTTGTGTCAGTGTTTTCAAGGCTATGTTGGCACAAAACATTTTCGCGATGTACCATCATTTCTAATCATTGCAAATGCCTCTATTAGACCTACTACAGATGGTCTCTTAAAATATGAATGGAGTGTACAGGGAGAACTCCAAGATGTTCCCCTCTACTGCCTTCACACAGCGACCTAGAAACAGCAGCACTCTTACCTCCCCTACCTGAGGCTACACTTAGGTTTGTCAAGCAGTACTTGTTCATTGGCTGTTGCTCCAGTGAGTGGCCAGTTGTACATGGGAGAAGGTAGCACGGGAGTCAGAGAATGTTTTCTTGCTGGTTTCTTATTGGTTCACAGACCTCAAGGAAGAGTTCCATTGACGTTGACCCAATCGCGAACGTAATTAAAGTATATAGGAGTTTGAAATATAACGTCTTTACGTCTTCGCAAAAAAATTCGTGAAACTTCCGCGCCTGTAATGATCGAAGACTCATCCTCATCTTACACAAGTTAAGGCTTAAATTAACAACTTAAAAAATCCCCGACTCACGGGATACTAAATTTTTAATTGATTATGCCAGTAGAATTGTTCACATTCACTAAAAAAAGACTAGAAAAGAGCTGATGATTTTTAAACGACTAAACAGATTCCCTTCAATCATAGCTAAGGACACTCTCGATCAAGTCAGCTTTCAAACAGAAGTAAATCGGTCTATTCGTTTAGGAGCTACGATGCCACTGACAGACACACAGACACACACAAACACGTCAAACTTATAACACCCCTCTTTTTGCATCGGGGTTCAAAAATATATAAACACGGTAGATAAATAGCAAAATTTTCTTGCGTGTTTCTTTTTTATGGCTATTTACTAGTTCGCTTCCAACATTGGTCAAGAAACCATGCTATTACAATTGTAACTCACACACAATTGAGCATTAACATAAAAAATTAACAGTTTTACAAAGTTTTTCCAGTTATTTCGTTTGGTGAAACTGCTTCATCTGAAACGTCTTGAAACTACAGATTGCATCAGCGAAATAAACTCACTGATTAAATCAGAGAAATTTACAAATCTAAATTATCATTAAAAGAAACACGTTTACCTAGGTGCTGGCTATAAAAACTGAGGAGTCCTACATTTAACGTAATTCTGCTATTTTCTAAACCACGCCCGAAGCTCAAGAAAAACAGTAATGAAAATTAAAATATTTTATGTTTCCGAGCGTAACTGAACCGACAACATCTTCACCGCGGCGAGTACTTGATAAATCTTATGGTGTTATTTTTAGAGTATTTATTGATGTTTACCAGTGGTGTGTGTAAATTTCGATGATCGTTTTCTCAATAATTAATTGTTTGTAGACAATTGCAATATTCTACAAGTAATTTATTTTCGTGGACCGCAACAGAGTGAAACTGACATCATTAATGAATCAACTAGTGAACAAAATCCAAAGACATGGAAAAATTGCTAGGTACTTTACATAATACGTATAATGTACTGTAAACTAAAGTGTAAGATTTGAATAACCCGCAATTCACTTGTAAAAAAGGAGCTATCAAAAAATTGTAGCCTGCTTACTTTGGGAATGTAGGTAAATTACTGCAGGTAGTTTAAGAACATATAAAGTTTTGAAGTTTATTCGATGACATTTTCTTACAGAATGAAACGGCTGTTTTCGAATTATTGTATGGATAATAGGATTTTTACTGCTAAAATAGTTATTTATATTATTCAATCTGTTAGTTTCTCACATTAATGATAAAATACGATAGTCGTCAGTGTTGAAACTGCATTGGTTATAATATAGAGTATAAAGAATTTTCTCTGTAAAGCACAAATTACAAGAAAATGGACCAACATTTTTACTAAGCTTATCTCATTTCGATACTGCTTTAAAACTTAGAAACTTAAATATGTCAACTTGTAGGTTTTCAAGATATCTCAATATTGAACCAGCGCAGCAATTCGTTTCAAGCAAGTTATCATTTATTTCGTTATGCGTTATGTGTCACATGTGAAGTTATGGTACAAAAATTGAAAAGATGAAAACATTTTATTGAATTCGCAAGAATTCAAATTTCAATACAGAGAAAAATAGTAAACCTATAAACTGTGAATGTTTAGCAACTAATTTTCCAGTGAGGAGGATTAATTTAACATAGTTTCATGCTTCGACAAAATTCACTGGCAAAACATTTGCTCAAATTTGCTCAAATTTGGCATAAACTATTTATATCACTGTTATAATATGTTGACATTAAAATTCACTCAAAGCTCTTAAAATCATTTTAATTGAACCATGTTATTCATCAATAAACTATTCGTCATATGTTAGGCAGAAAATAATTTTCTGCTTTTAAACAGTCTTACAAAAAGTATTTTAGTCCTATATCCCGTAGTTACTGATATTGACTCTAAAGGACAAACATATTTTCGTAAGATTGTTTCGAATCTGAAAACCTTGAAGCATCTTTTACTATGAACTAAAAATTGGCGCATAGTTTATTGACGTATAACATCGTCCAATTCTTGTAACTCTTCAAAAGAATCAAATTCTATTGTATGACCACGCAAAACACAACTTGGTAAATCGCAAAGCATTTTGAACGAATTTATATTTGAGTTTTTTATACTTAGTATGATAACGACGCATGTCAATTCATCAAAACACATTTTGTGAACACTTCCGAACGTCAACGACTGTATTTGCGCTTATTTCAAGGTCATAGATTGTATTTTAGTGTATCTAGTCGAACCAACACGGGAAAATTTATGTGTTTCAGTACTTCTTGATACTTTTTCTTACTTTTGTAGCAGCAAAAATGCTATTTAAAGGTTTTTGTAACATATTTCCTTAAAAATTTTAACTCATTGCTGGGTAGCTCACTTCAGAACGTTGGCCAAATTTATGATTTAAATTCAAACATTGGTCGACAAACAAAGTTTTGACTAAAAAAGAATAATTTCTTCCGGTGAACTGCATATTACGTTTGATAAAAATGTCAGGTTTAATTTTTGGAAATTTTTCTGGCACACACAATATTTTTGAAGCTCATTTACACAACTTTTCGCAATGCCCAAACCTGTGGTACGTAGTTTTACGTTTAGTTTCCTGACAAATTTTCTGAGCTATGTTGTCATCAATTATATTTTTGTCGCTATAAACTTACCACAAAAAAAACTGTGAACTAACGCATGCATATTTTCTTTAGAATTAACTGAAAACTATAGTTAACAGCTCAAGAAAACATATCAGCAGGTTGTAATAATAGGTCACCAAATGTAACAACGGATTACTTTTTTTTCGTTAATTTGTTTTTTGGTGAAAAGTGGAAGCGTAACAAAGATAAATAATTAAACAATTTCGACTATATTAATTCATTTATTATAATTTTCGTGTATAACAATTAAATTAGTATACTAGTGAACAAGAAAACTTAACATTTTTATGTTCGACTTATGAATAGAATTGCAGACGTCTGAGAGTTACGTGTATGCGTATTATAACAAAATATAGGTATTAACGAAATTAAACTCAATAAAATAGAACATATTTTTAAGCAACATTATATATACGAATTTGTACAGATAATGAATCTTAATTCATTGTAATTTAACGCTCCGCGGTGAAATATAAGTAAAACTGAACAAACTATTTTAATTCTTTTATCCTTATTAATTGGTTAACGTAATGCTTCTACTATAAATATGTCATTTCACTTCGCCTTCTAAACCAAAATTACACACAGTTTTATGTTACTTAAACCCCCCTCCTCCAAATCAAACATACACAATTTGTACCATTGACGCCTGTTGTATATGCAACTTCCTTAGTATTGCTTATACGCTGGTTGCCTATGTATCAGGAATACGCCAATATTTCGTTCCACTCCGTGAAAACACGTTGCAAATCATGCCCAACAACAAAATTTTAACATTTGTTACTGAAATAAAGGACGAACAATATCCTACAATAATAACAAGATTTATTTTATAACAAAATGAGTAACAAAATTTTTCGTTAATTTCTGAGTAAAGTTTTCCATCGTCTTTGAATGCGTAGGGGTTACAGTTTCAAGTGAATTTTCGTTACGGAACATTTAATTTGTGCGTTTTGTAGATACAAATGAGTTAATAATACTTACTAAATAAATTCCATTGGGCAAATGGTAAATTGTAATGTTACAAAAGCATGATAACTCTTTTTGTATTGGTTATCCTATTCATAACGTGAGCTTAGTTTTAAGAAAATATTGAGTCATTTTCTTATAGTTTGGGAAACCTCAACAAATGATAACCACATATTTTTATACTATGATATACGACTTTCTAAAGTGCCAGGTATTGTTTAACGTGAACATATTCTTATCGTTTGGAATTTAAACCTAGCATACCTCTCATTAACTGTAGCCATAAGGTTTTTCACAGCCAGAAAAAGATAAACAGGAAGTGGTTTAAAAACATGCAACAAATAATAGACTGCACAAGATGGATCCAGTAATTCTTCGATACGAAACATTAGTCTGAGGACACTGGCAAGCTTGCGAAGGCCAACAATATTGCCAAAAACCTTGCATGAAAAATTTGTAGGTCAAGTATTTTATTACATATCATGCATATTTTCCCTTTAGTGCTCTGATACTTAGCTTACGTTTACGGTGGTTATAATGGGGATTAATGATAGAATCAGTAACGTTTCACTGGATCAAATTTTGTGGTTAAAATGTCTTTAAAAATAGGTCCCAAAAATAGCGTAACTACAATTAAAAAACCATTATTCGATTACTGCCCAGAAATTGGTTGTAAATATACAATGAGCATTTCAAAACACATGAAATTCGTTCGTAAATGTACTAAACTTGTTTGTAGATTTGCAAAAATTAAAGAAAATGATTGCTCTCGAGTAAGTTGCCTGTTAGCTGTGATATGTTATAATATATGTGTGTCTTTAGTGTTTGTTTCGAGAGTGTTCCACGTGTTTACGACATTCTGTTTGCGTTATTTGTTGGGAACATGCAGATTTTGATTAAATATGTTTGCACCAGCTTGTTATAATCCCTTAAGCGAAAGCTGAAACACTGTTCATAATCAGTAATTGAATGTTTGTAACTATCACTCATCTAGAGGTTCTACTACAAATCAGAGGCGTGTTTCAGTTACCTTTTTCTCACTGGCAGAGACAAATGAAAGACGTCTCTGAACAAAATGCGCTGCCAACAACCATAGAGCAAAGCTGCAGATGTGCCCGTATGATATTGAAACTAAGAGATGTTTTTTTTTTGTGTGCCGTCTTTATTTATGTGCTCCAATTTGACTGAGCCAATGAGCATTCTCGTTATGCCAATGAGGGATATTGTTCTTCGTGTGCATATAGCTGAACAGTTTCAAATAATAATCGTACAATCATATAAGGCGCGACCAGGTGTCTTGGAAAATATGTTTGCTCAAAGGAGCTTCGCGGTTTTCATTTCACTCTCTCTCTCTCTCTTTTTTGAACAATAAATGTTACCATACAGACATATTGACGAACGTAAGTACTTCCGACTTCTTTTGAAAAGTTTTCATAACTAATTAAAGATTTTTAAAAAAATTGTGGAAAATATTGTCCTAATTTTTTGCAAGTGTACGAAATAAGATTTTACAGTCGAAATGCCAACGTTAACCGAATCGAGAACATGTACTTTAAAACGGGAAAAATGTGTATCCGCAATTGTCAGTGATTGACACTGACATAATTTCCTGAAACATCTATATCGATAAAGTGTCAAAAACCAAAATTGCATCAGCGAAATGGAATCACTGATTGATACAGTGAAATTCTGAAATTGGATAGATAAATTTTTAAAATAAATCCCAATATGTACGAAAAATTGGGTGACTCTAGTTTCTTCCACCTGATGCTAGAAGGTTAAGTAAAGCGTGTACCAAAACTAAAGCATTAATTGATTCCAACGGAGCTTAACCGCCAATCTTTGGTAACTAAATATGAAATTATAACCAGTGTTATTTTTATTTGAAAAATTGTATACAAAGTTTAGTGGCGTAACCACCTCGCGAACAGGCGTCGCTTATTTGGCTGTGCCAGTGATAATTAGGTTACTGAGATATTGCGGCAGCAGACGTCTGTGATTTTCGGGTAGAACCTCCAGATGCTGAGAGTAGAAAACACACAGTCACAAGACACGAAGTAGGGCTGCAGATGTGCAAGTTAGTTTAAATATGTTGGTGCAAGAAACCTCATCACAACATGGTGTCCCTAGTCAGAGTTCCATTGCATCGCCTTTCTCTCACGGCAATGGGTTGTCCCTGATTCGTCCGTTATACGTAGAGACTTTAACTAAAGAGTAAATCTACCCTACTTCGTGGTACTAAGGCTTCGAACTTCAGGGGGTCGTGGTGGCCGAGGGGTGTCGACCCCCGTAGCACAGTTGGTTGATTGGCCGACTTTGGTGTGAGGGGTTCTGGGTTCGATTCCCATGTCTGGCTGGCTATAAAATTTGTGTTTGTCGTTCGAGTCACTTCACTTGTCAAAGTCAACAAAACTGTCACAACTGGGAATTTATCTAATAATAAAGTTGTAAAGGGGTTATGTTTGGCTCGTTGACGACGATGAGACCTCAAACAAGGAGCCTAACATCTCTATATATATAAGACAATACTGACTGATTGACTGAGTGACTGACATATCAAACTGCAGCCCAAACTACTGGACTTAGAATCGAGAAATGTTGTGTGTGGGTTCCCCTCAGGTCTTAGGCGAGCACTAAGAAGGGATTTTCCGAAATTCGACCACTAAGGGGTTGAAAAGGGGTGAAATGTGTTTCCGAATCATCGTGATTTTTACTTTAATAGGACACACATAAAAATGCATATTAGCCCATTTAAGGATTTTTTTCGAAATTCAACATTTAAGAGGGTGAAAAGAACTTAAATGTGTTTCCGATTAACTATCTATATCTATCGAGTTCTTTCGGGACAGAGAGTTAGTATTCACTTTAAAATGTGGTTTACGTAATTACTCAAAAATTAGTTTTAGAATTTTTTTAAATTCAACCCCCAAGCAGTAAAAAGGGGCAAAATATGTTTGTATATTAATCGTCTATGAAACTGAAACACAATTGACTATCGTCGTGATTTTTACTTCAATTGGTTAGGTAGACAAATGACTATGGCAATACTCCAAGTCGTTTCTAAATTTCTTAATTAAGGAGGTGAAATTACGTGAAAAGTGTTTTCAATTATTCCTCCATATATATATCGAACCAATCGAGGTATCGAAGAGCTCTTTGCTTTAGATTGATGCATTTGTGAATATTTTAGATACCATAAAAATATATTTTCCGAATTCGGCGCTAAATGTTTAAATAAGGGTAAAAATGTGTTTTCGATTCACAATCGATATATCGATTCCATTGATTTTTGTATAGCGAAGTGATTTTGGTTTAAGATTAATGCTTATTCAATTATTTGAAAAGTAATTTCAGGAATTCTCGGAATTCCCCACCTAAGGAGTAAAAAGGGCTGAAAAGTTAGGAAATGTGTTTTAATTAATATCCTATATATCTTTAACCCAACGGGCTGTTGTGTTTTTCACGTCCAAGAGACAGCAATTAAGTAGTGTAAAATGTGATACAAGGGTATGTCAAAATTCAGTCTCTTAGGAGGTGAAAAGACCTTGAATGTATTTTAGATAAATTCCCAATATCTATCGAACCCTTTGAGATATACAGTTAGTTTTTGCTTCAGGACGATTATTACAAAAATTATCGCAAAATTTTTCCAAGATTTTTCGAAATTCGAACTTTTAGTACTGTGCGGGGGTCATAGGTGTTTTTAATGAATGATCGATTTCGATTCGACTGAACGGGTTACCATCGTGATTTGCACTTCGAGTGGATACATATACAAATGTCTAAGATGTGATATTATAATATTTCGAAATTCGACACCCTAAAGGATGAAAAAGCGCAAAATTTGTTTTCTGTCACCATTTATGATAGCCTATCTATCTAACTAGTAGAGATATTGATGTGTTGTTCGCGTCAGAGTGATGTTTACGTAAGTTTTAAAAAATTACGTGTAAGTTGTTTTACTTTATAAGATAATTTGATTAATAAGAATGAAACTATGTTTGTAAACATTAAAGGCAGACGATCCGAAAGCAAGTACGACTAGCGTGAAATAAATTAGACAGGAGTTTCACTCTACGGTAACATACCGAGACGTGATATTGTAGAACCTCTATGAACCCAGGACATGAATATTTTACTATTTAAATTAAATTTGTTTAAAAGAATTAATTTGACGTTACGTGACGCAGTTATTTGTAGTTCTGGGCACTAATTCCGGTAACAGCTGCGTGCGAACGTTCAGTTCTGACACACAAAAACTGCAAGGCAAATGGAATTAGTGTAATTTGCTTATAGTCGATTGAAAGGTGTAAAATGGATTATGCAGGTCACTTTCCACTTATGTTCCTCGACAGCATCAGCTCATATATATTATCTCACTTATCTCAAGGTTGGGGCACCAAATTCGTTTCCGCAAAACCTTTTCCCACCAAAACTTTCTAACTACAATAAACTTCAAGTGGATATTTAGAAAATATGTAATTGAGGGCACAGTCACCACTGGCTGTGCACAAAGTAAATGAGACGTTTTTCATTCGATTAACCTCTTAAATTTAGGAGTCTGTAATTTCCCCACAACGTCAACTTTGCTGTGACTATAAGTAAGGCCCAGCAGGTGAAGTCGCTGTTAATGGCAGGGACAAACTTAAGACTGCTTTTCGCGTGGGCAGCTGTAGCTACAGTACTTATCCTCTGCTGCAGAGTTAACTTAACTAGCAGCTTTGTCATTCTAACACTTGATTACTCAACCAAGTATCTGGTATACGAAGATTTTTTTTTTTCATTTAAAGCAAATATTATCAGCCATGAGTAACACACGCGAGCAAAGCCGCGGGCGCACTGCTAGTTTTTTTTATAAAAAAATTAAAAAGGGTATCAGACCTCTCGCCTCCCACCTAGGCGATCCGGGTCCGAATCCCGGCGGGGTCGGTCCCAGAATTTGTATGCATGTGGGGATCGTGCCGAACAATGCCACTGGTCGACGGGTTTTCTCGGGGATCTCCCGTTTCCCCGCCCCACAATTCCGGTGCTGCTCCATACATCATATCACCCCGCACAAGCGCTAAAGACCTCGGTGTTAAGCGCTGACCAAAATCTCTTCACTCACTAGAACTTCAGTACCAGAAATATGTTAAACATTTTAACTGTGATATTATATTTCATACATTGATCACTTACTGAATAACCTATACATCCCTGCTCTACGTTGGTAACCTAGTGAACTTAGCCTTCCAAGTTTTGTGCAGCCCTAAAAGTGGTTTATCACTATATTAAAGTATATCAGGATACATGGTCAGTTTATCCTAGTGCATCTAGAGGCTAGAGACCCGGAAAGTTTGAGAATTAGTTTCAAGATAAGTTAAACTTTGAACTTCTGGGCGTCTGGGATACTCTCAGTATTGGATGACGTTTCATAATAAACTCTTAGTTGAGAACTCTGTACAAATAGCAGAGATATATGAACACACTCACAGACTTGTAGATGTAGGTAAAACCAGCCACTTAAACAGCATCCAATGAGCGAGTAGCTAAGAACAGTGTTTACACACAAGTGTGGACACAAGACGGAATGCCGTTGAACCCGAGAAATTCCCGTGCCCGTACGTATCAAATGCATCGCCTCGCCACTTGATATCTACATACTCCTTGTCGACTGATTGGTTCTATGAGGGGGACAGGGAAGGAAGTTTTCGTTAACAGAGACCTGCAAAATTATAATAGTTTTGAAAATTTTTATATTTGTACCAGATATGGTTTGTTTTATAGATATATATTTGTACTATTTTTTACAGTAATGAAAATATTCTAGCTTTCATACTTTTTGCATAATGCAGATCAAAGCCCAAATTTGCATAATACGGTTTAATACAAAAAAAGAAAACCAAGGGACTTACAGAAATGAATAATTCACATTGAATAACAGTGTCACGGGCTACATCACGATATGTATGAAAATTACATTTGAATACGTTTTCTATTTCTAAAAAATTGTTGAATATGAAACAAAAAATTGGCAATTTTAAATATGTTTTTAAAAAAATACATAAAATGTCACGGAGGACTTTTACATAGCTCTTGACGTAGTCCTTGACACTGCTATTTAGTGTGAATTATTTCATTTCTGTAAGACAGTTGGTTTTCGTTTCGTGTATTAAAC
>PNEQ01034180.1:100323-110534 GCA_003012365.1 Medauroidea extradentata
ATATATATATATATATATATATATATATATATATATATATATATATATATATATATATATATATATATATATATATATATACATATATATATATAACAAACCACATCTTGTATAAATATAAAAAATTTTAAAACCATTCAAATTCTGCGTGAACTCCCCTCTTAACGAGTTCACTGAACTATGAACTACCCTTCAAGAAAATACGTTTACTGAAGCAGACATCTTTTCATAGTCTTCTCGCTGATACACAGATACCACATGAAAGGGCCTGCATTTAGTTACTTCTTTCGTTTTGGTTATAGAAGGTGTCAAAAAGCTTGGGCACACTTGTAACTTGTAACGATTTAACCCTCCTCCGCCGATGTATTATTAGACGTGTATACAGTTTACATTATATTCTGTCCAAACTAACAATAAAAGCAAAGATAATAACAATATAAAAACCAGATTTTTTTTTACTATATCAGCATTCAAAACATTAAACACAGATGAGTATTAATACTACTGTCACAATTACAGATCAAAATCCCCACCGAAAACAATTTATAGGTTCGCCCATGATGTCGAATACGACTTGTGCCAAGAGTGAACGCGGTTTTTCTCATAGGTATTTTAATAAAGGTAGTTTCTTAGAGCAGCCGTGAGTAGGTTGCAACGTTTCCCTACGGCCGCGAGACGACAAGATCAAAACCCCAGCTGGAGTCGGGCCCAGCAAAAACTTCGAGGCGAGTCGCACCTAAATAAACAGGCTGGTTATTGAAGATGTTTGAGCTCGCAGGGTTGAGTGACGTCCGACCCCCAAACCGCCGGGACTCTCCTGTATGCTCAGGCCTTAGCTCTGGATTGGAGGGCGGGTTGGAGGGGGGCTCATCATTAGGTAGGAGGCGGGATTGTTGACCGTCGCTATTAAGTGGAGGCCGCAAACAACCGCGACGATAGGCATAGCTGGCAGAAAAGTGGGCAAACATAGGCAGGGCTGGGGCAGGCTCCCGTCCTCAGCTCATTCTCCTCATCCTCTTCTTGTCGCAGAACGTTTCAAAACACGCGGTTTTCCTCAGCGAAACCTCCGATATTGTATGAAGCAAATTTTCATACTGCTGTAGATTATACAGAGTGTTCGTAAACTGCTGTATCATAAGCATGCCACGCGAATCCTGAGCTGAAGGGGGATTGATACCTGTCAGATCGGTTCAGTTTTTCTTATAAATCAGGGAATAGACACATTGTTTTACTTTTTTCACGCTGACAAGGCATAGTTTATTGTTTCATTCACTTTTTGGAATCCATATGGAATTGTTTCTGTTAATGTTGCGGCCTCTGTAGTCGCTCCCGTAAATAAAGCAATTTTTCCTTTTCAGCTGTTTCCCATTGCAAAATAATGGATATATTATGGTTCCAGCAATTACAGAAAATCGACTAAGTTTGTATCTATGCCTTGTCGCGACAAAAATTTTGATACATCGACTGGAACAGAAGTTATCGAGAAGAAACAGATAAATCCAAGGTGGTAGGGAAAATGATAGCGCCAAAGTGTTGTACGACGACATTTTTCGCTTAAATTTTGGCAACACCGCGCGCCGGAAGTTCCCTCATGCACTCCACGTCCAGGTGTTATTTTATATTGTCACATCGTTTAAACGTAGACTCAAGTTTGTAATGCTAGGAATTGGAACCGGCGCCCCATAATTTGATGGTCAGAACAGTTCTGGTACGATGAGTATGATATCTGGATAGAGCAAGAGAGGATTAACTCCGTACTGCGTTGCCACGTTGAGCACATAAATATTTTCATTGTGTGTTTATTGTGTGGTTGTTTCTGGACATTCTTTACAGCCTACTCGTATTTATTTATTTTATTTATTCATACTCGAAGTGTTCAGCCTGAGGCCGGTTTACAACAAACCGTCCACAGTTACTGATGACAAGCTGTTACATGTTTATCATTATATCTAATATACCTTAAAGTAAACTATAAATTCGAACCATTTAAAGTATTCAACTACAAGTACACAGCTAAGTTTACCTAAATCTAGTTACACAGGCCAACATAGGAAAATAGGTATAAGAAATTCAATTCTGTAAATAAAATACAATTTATTCTGTCAAAACTTAATGACAAAAAAATAATTTTTTTTTTTAGAAAGAACGTAACAGTTCAAGTGGAAGCATATATGAAATATCACATGATGTTCACGTATTTTGCTGCATCAGCAAATTATCTTTAAGCTTAATCTTGAAAACTTCATACTTACAACATTTTAAGTATGACGCAACAATAAGTAGAGCACACTAGTTTGTCGCGAAAAAAAAAAAAAATACACCAATTTGTTTGAATGACTGACGTGCACATTGGCAGCTCTAGTTCAAAGCGCATGCGTCTCTAATGACCTCGCCGTCGATGAGGCGTTAACGCTTACTTTCCCTTTCTGTTCCTTGAATTAGCGTGTCTTTTTTCAAACACGTCTCTCATTCGACTGCACCAATCAGAATAAGGTTACTGTGAAACCGTACGTCTGTGATTTGCCAGTAAAACCCCAAGACAAGTGGCAGTTAAAACATCCACTCGCTGATCACGAAGCAGAGGAACATATGTGCACATAACGTATTAAAACCGAACAGTGCAGAGAACTTTTGGCACCAAATTGGCGATTGTAACAATAAGCAGAGATCTGAAATATTCGCGTTTCCTTTTAGGAACAAGCTATAATTCCAACTTCTATACGTTCTTGTTAATTTCCCAATTGGCCCTAGAGTCTTATGACAGTTCTCGGAAGTCGCTGAACCAAAAACAAAAACGTAGTTAAATTAAAGCCCATATCACTGTGTTATCGAAACACTAATTAGCAGTTATTGTTTGCTTGAGTACACATATATTCTTGGAGACTAGCCTACAGGGCAGTGAAACCACGAATTTTTCTGGTCTCCAACAATAAGGTTATAAAACGCCATTATGTCAAAACCAAGCAATTTGCACTCAGTACTCTGGGAACATACCGAAACGTTTATGGTTGCAGTCTTAAAAGCAACATTATGTATGTAATTTCAACACATTAAAAAGTATAATTTTTTATCTCTCCTGGTATCGTCATTATCACCACAAAATCATAGCATCGTCTTCTTCACAGACAAGACACTTTCACATAGTATACATCTGCATTTTTCTGGCATACGGTACAAAACTTCGGTAGGCTACGGGAGGAGACAAGTACGTCATGCCCCCTCCCAGAGCCCACCTTCTCTCCCAAGAGCCGCCATTCCTTTGATGTGAGAGGTCCTGGGTTCAAATCCTGACTAGGGTATGGATTTTGTGTTTTAATTTCACCTCACTTCACCCTCATTATCTCGTATGAACTCGTCGTTAATGATCCGTAAAACCTCTCTCACCTCATCTCACCCTTTGTGACACATTGAAGTGTAAACAAAAACTTATTTTCGACTAGTCCTGCAATTCTTCTTATTTTATTACTATTTTGCAATATTATTGTTATTAAATAACTGCAGGGGCGGATCCAGAGAGGGTCATACGGGTAATGACATGCCCAAGCCAAGCACAAAAATTTCAATTATATGCTGAAAAACAAACCATCTGCGAACTGAAATCAGGCTATTGCAGCAGTGCCTGAGATTTTCATACTTGCAGTGTTTTATTGGCAATACTTTCACGGAACATAAAAGAATTGCAACCTTTTCTCAAATTTTAAATATAAATGTTTTAGCACAATTAGACGGTGGAACACTCCCCCCAAAAAAATATTTCTAGATCCGCCCTTCTATTCTTCTGCCTCAGTGTATAGATAGAAATAGTTGGAAATTTCAAAAGTAAACATTTTGTTTAAGTACATTCTAGCTCTTCGTTCAAATAATTTCTTTGAGAAGTAGGCTATACAATATTTTTAAGACTTAGTCGGCATAATTTCGAAAGAGTGTTTTTATTGCAAACGATCATAAACCAGCAGCAAAGTTTATTTTCTTCAAGCATGTCGAACTCGAGTCACTGATGACAAATTCCATCTGAGAAACTAAATCTAATTTTCTAGTTTTGTGAAACAACAAATCGGCCTATGGTCGATTCTACAACCTGGAAAACAACCATGCGGTGTACAATGGATTTGAACATTAAATCCATGAATATTCCGGATGTATGTCAAACATATATCAAAGCAAGAAAACAAATCACGTGTTATTTAGTGTGAGTTAGAATTGGCTACTCGCTTTGAAGCAACCAATTGGTAAGCAGCTGAGGCTCCTGTCGGGACTAGGCAATATATAGGACTGTCAAGTCCAGTCTACAGATAGGTGCACTTTTTTTTTGCGAAAATATTTTAGCGCGTGGTAGAAGGGACAGGGAGTTTTTTGCGAATTCAATGACCCTCATATTAGAATACACTGCCCTATGCACACTGTAAAAAAACTTCGTAAAATGTTTAGGAAGTAATTAACATAAACTCAGCATGGGATGCTTACCATAATTCCGCCTTGAAAATTGTAAACTCTTACAGTTGTTAGAATACAAGTCTGGTAACTTTAGTTTAAATTTGACTGTTTTATAAAAAAAATTAGAAGTGCTACTATGTATGTCTGGGAAATAATTATACCATACTTACTTTCTTAGTGCTCCTATAGCCTACACACGTGTGGCAAATTTACAAACTATATTTTAAGAGTGCACAATCCAGCGTCGTATATTCGTTATTGACCGCTGTTACACTGCGTAGCATCTAATGGACAAATGATCGGGACTTGATTATGCATAGGAGAGTTGATTCTAACATGCAGGTTATTTAATTCGTGAGATTTTTCTGTCCGTCTATTATCTATGTGCACACCTGCAGCTCTTCTTCAGCAATAGATAGAAACCTTCAGATTTCACGTTATCATTTGACAACAGACTGAACTTCAAGTTACTGTATGTTCATCCAACGTATGATGTTTGCCATCAGTTTGTGTGGCGCATGTGAAGGACTCTTTAAACCAATTACATTTAGGACAACTCTAAATGCCCGCTATCATGTAATGCGGGCAATCAAAGATATGAAGGCCCGTTGCTACTAACGTCACGGCGTATATTTAAATGCGTATAGGCCAGAGGATTCTAAGCTATTGCGAAATAATGATAAATGTAGATGTGTCTAGCAATAGGTATGGACCGCAAATTTTTGCGAAAATATTTCTATGCCTGCTTGTTTCATTGCTAAATGCATAGAAAATTTTGCGTTTTTTTTAAAGGCGCAAGCTAGAATTCCAGCAACTATAGGTCTGTATCACGATCACAAATGGCCGTTGACTTACTCCACACTTCCTGGAAGTAGCTGAGCCAATAATAAAACTGTAGCTGAATACAGGCCCATTTCACAGTGACAGCGAGCAGCTAATAAACAGTTGATGTCTGCACGATTTCACATATATTCTTGGAGACTAGCCTACAACTCAGTGAACCCGCGAATTTTCCCGGTCTATATTCATTGCATTATGTGCACATCTTTGTAGCTCAGCGCCGAGATTTTATACAACTACATAGAACTACAAAATATCTCCTTAAGAAGGGAAATCTACTAATAGCACTCTTTGGCTTAAACTTATGCCATATAAAGGGATTTCTTCCAAATAATGAATTTTTTATGTCTCTCCATATGCATTAATTCTTTTCATATTACTTCAGTTCTGTTTAAATATTTTATAACGCGTACCGTACGCGTGTTATTTAATTTTTTTTTTTAAATTGGTGAGTCGAATATTTAGAAAGAAAAAGAGTGTCATAATTGAATAATTTAAAATTAGTTTTAAACACCATAAAATTAAAATTTGGGAAAGAACATTAAGGTAACTGTTCAGGTCTTATTTTACACATGCCGAAGGGGAAAACAATGGACTGAAATCTTTTTCGTAGATTAGTATTTACATGCAAATAATAATTTTTTTATAAAATATTTTTATACATCAAATGATTTTTTAGAAAACAAAGATTTTTAACGAAAAGAATAACTCGATGTTGTATTATATTAGGTGCAGGGAATGTAAGATTTGTATTCCTCTGGTTAGCGCCGGTGTTGTTCTAGTCAACATCGTAAAGCACCGGAAGAGGAAGGTTCCGAATGAAGCACGCCAGAGGTTAGCAGTTCGGCGCGGCCCGAACGGACGACGTTGACCGAAGCGCGCGGATAAATGTTATCGTTGTCGTTTAATATCCGGAGCAGGAACCGAGGAGGCGCGCGCCGCGGAACTAGCCGCAGAAGAAACTCCTCCACTTTGGGGCGGGTTGGGGCACGGCGGCCCAGCCAGATACAACACTCGAGAGAGGGCGCAAACAAAACAAAGGAGGGGAGTTAGTCGACCCAGGATTAAAGGAAGACGCCGACCAAAGTCAACGTTCGTATAAGGGGGTCCCCCGCGCTCTCGAGTGCGGTCCGCGGCGGTCTGGCCCCGAAAACAATCTCTCAACCACCCTCCCCACCTCGTCCTCTTTGCACTGGCCCTGTGACGGAGGTCCTTCGCCGCCAAGGGCCGAGGAGGGACCCTGGGTAAACTCACGTCTGTTTATCGATATGGAGTCGAGGGCCGAGGACCTCCGCCCTTGCGCGGAAGACAACAGCAAGTCGACCGACAAGCCACGCGACATCTTGGTCTTTGCGATGTCTTCCCAGTTCTTTCCATCGTCGGGACCAGGGGCTGAGTGATCAGACCGTCCAGGCGATCCGGGTTCGATCCCCGGCGGGATCTGTCCCCGGACTTTCGCATGTCTCAATCGTGCCGGACTATGATGCTGGCCTGCCAGTTTTCTCGGGGGTCTTCCTATCTCATTCAGGTGTTTCTCCATGGTAAGGGCTTATTAAATGTCATCCTCTGAGGCAAGCAAATGCCCATATTCGGGGTACGATACTCTGGCCTTCGGGTACCATCATCATACGATATTTATTTTAAAATTATCGTGGTATGATTTACGGCACCAGCTGTTTCGATGCCATACCTTAACATTTGCTACTCTTTCTGCTCAATGGCCAGTGATACGATGTTTTAAACCTCAGCGCTGGTCACGAACATTTGTTATTGAAGTAGTTACAAATACACACTGCATTTACCACGATGCAGGGCTGAAGAAGTGCGCGTAAGGCTTTGAAAAATGGTGGTGTAAAAATCTTTCCGGGAAAATTTACTGTCTGTATTTCATCGCCCAGGACGCACACTAAAATACATTTGCTCAGTGTAATTAAAAAATACCAGCTGGTCTCCTATGGTTATTTGTATAGGTGTGTGAATTTCACGGGTTCTTCTGCCAGCAGCTTGGATTTCTCAGTCTTATACACCCTCTGGTCACAGTCGACTATCCATAGGCTTCTACTGTACAGCCTGTTAGCAGGCGATAGTCCCACGAATTGTTTTATAATTTACAACTGGCTTGTAGTAATCAAAGGGAGGTCAAGACATTCGCCTTCCAGTCGCAGAAGTGACTATGAAGAAAATATTCTTGGAGTTCAACCTTAAGGACATTAACGTGACAAAAATACGTAGTTTTATATTTGTACGATATAGTGTTAGCTTTATGTACACTGATTTTGTGACTACATTTTTTTTTTTTCACTTGTGAAACTATTTTAACTCTCATAGACTTCCCATAGCGGTATGTCATGGTCAAGTTCTGCAAGTAGCGGGAACATGCAAATAACAAATACCAAACTGACTTACTGTAATGAAAAAAATTACACTGAAATTAGATAGTATGGACCATATGCTAAAACATTTTACAACACATAATGTAATTCCTTTATATTTAAAAACAGTTCTGAAAACGACAATTACTTTAATTTATGGCAGTTTTAAAAAAATACAAAGGACATTGTTGTGAATTTTAAAATATTTTATAATACGTCACAAAATATCTCATTTCAGTGTACATTATTTCACCCGAGTGAGTCAGTTGGTTTCTGTTATTTGTAAGTTCCCGTAACGTGCAAATCTTCGACTTCGGCACACCACTATGGGAACACTGTGAGAACTAAAAAATTTCACAAGTGGAAAAATGTAGTCACAAGTAACGTTTATGAAACAAACACTACGTTGTAAAAATATAAAATTATGAACTTTTGCTACGTTAACACCCTTAAGGCGCCTGCCTGCCTTGTAAACAGCGTTGCAGTGTGCTACAAAAACTCTTTATAAAAAACCGTCAACTAGTTTCTGATGTTTGCATTTACGAAAATAATAATCACTTCAAACGTTATCGGAATGGTACTTAAAAAAAAATATCACGTTAATTCGTAAGATCATTTTGGAACCTCTCAGAATTGCTGAAAACGGCTTTCTTCAATCTATGAACTACTCACGGGATTTGTGTGAAACTACGATATAAAGGTGTATTACACTTTGCTTAAATTTTACCAATGAAAATATGGGGACACTACTGAAATGTCAATCAGGCGAGTGTTCTACGATATCACTGCACGTCATTTCAGTGTCTTGCGGTAGAGGCGATACCGCTCCATATGAGCCGATAAACATCACCCTTGGCCCCGTGCCTCACTCACACATATACATTGCAACCAGCCTGGAGCCTTAACATATAATAAATCAGCGAAATCTAGGTGTCTCGATTTATAAGTTCAGGTGATACTAATAAAATATGTTTTATTTATATATATATATGTATATATATTATACATATACTGTTCTGGTGGTTGTGCCGTTATCACGTGACCAAGGAGTTGAAAGCGTGAGTGTCGAGACCAGAGTCATTCTTGACATACAATACAGGTAAGACGTGAGAATAAATGCGAGATAACAGAGCAGCGTAATATTTTATACTGAATCCCGCTGTTTGCAATGCTGGTAACAAGTAAGACTGCTGTTCCATAGAATATTTTAGGAATATAGACGTGACATAGTAGGCAGGGTGGTAAACTCAGACACACACGCCAGCAAAACGGCTTCTCTTGCCAGCAAAATGGCGATAACGCCTACTGTCAATTATCTTAAGGCAACTGCCTTGCTTGCTGGAAGCCGGGTCTATAGTTAACCTGCCGTGACATGCACGAGCCAAACAGACACGGGACTGGTATCAACAGCCACGTGCAGACAACAAGCGGTGACGTTCGCCCGTATCAAAAGAGGAGCCGCGTTATTCCTCGTCTGTATTTTGTCTGTGCCTATACGATACACAGACAGTGAAGTAGGCTGAAGAGCAGCATCGATCATTGCACACTCGTATTCAGTCGTGTACAAGTACGGGGAACATTCGCGAATTCAGTTGCTAAACACACGTGCACTTTTTCGACGATGGTAATTATGTCGCTTTTAATCAGGACCTCACTAGAGAGTCAATAAAAAAACCTGCCAGTAATGTTAACTTTGACGAATTCCATCAAACGTGGCTGCTGACTGGAACTGTAATTTTTGGACAGACAGCGGATGAACTGAGATTGCAAATGTCTTAAAGTCTAGTCGGTAAGTTTCTTCTTGGATCTATTTACGTATTTGGAAGTTGTAACAAGGAGTACATTTTACCTTTGCTGAACCTCTGCCGACATTTCTTATTATGAAATATCAGGATTATTGAGTGGAGTGATTAATCATACTCATTATTGTGGGTTTTAAACTCTCTTTACAGTCTTGTTGACTGAAAATTGAGCAATGTGAAACAAGAGAGGCTAATGGAAACGTCCGGTACGTTCCCTAAGCTAGATAACTGGGAGAAACCCAAATGGGAGTCGAACCAGGATCTCCGTGATGGGAGATGAATGGTTTCGCAAGTAAATCAGAAGTCACATTCCGGCTTTTAGAGATTTCCACGGAGGACTAGGCTACTCTATAATACTGAAGATCGGCTAATGTCACAAGGGAACACACGACCGAGGACTGAATATTCCCAAATATTAGTGAGAATAACACAGGTGTCATATCACTCCGCTTAGTTGGCAAATATTAGTGAGGACAGCACAGGTGTCATATTACTCCGCTTAGTTGGCAAATATTAGTAAGAACAACACAGGTGTCATATTACTACGCTTAGTTGGCAAATATTAGTGAGAACAACACAGGTGTCATATTACTCCGCTTAGTTGGCAAATATTAGTAAGAACAACACAGGTGTCATATTACTACGCTTAGTTGGCAAATATTAGTAAGAACAACACAGGTGTCATATTACTCCGCTTAGTTGGCAAATATTAGTAAGAACAACACAGGAGTCATATTACTCCGCTTAGTTGGCAAATATTAGT
>PNEQ01034181.1:0-110278 GCA_003012365.1 Medauroidea extradentata
TATATATATATATATATATATATATATATATATATATATATATATATATGTGTGTGTGTGTGTGTGTGTGTGTATGTGTGTGTGTGTATTGTATTATTTGTATTCACGTTATTTGGTGTGTTGATAAGATCTTAATATATCATTAAGTTAAATGTAGTTATTGTGGCCATATGTATCATAAATAGCGAGGCAATAAAAACGTTAGTTATTGAATTCACATTTGATACAATGTATAAATAAAGATAGCGAGTCGCCCTCCGCCTTTCAACATGTCACCCACGCGACCTGGTTTAAGTGCGGACAGTTATGTTAATATTCCCTGCAACAACTTAACGATCTAGTCACGATAGATTTGTAGTGTAGACAGTTCAGGCACAGGCGGTTGAAGAGACAGAGTAGAGACACTAATACAGAGTTTATGGCAGTAAGGTTTCTAGATTTTTTTTTAGAATTTTGTAGTAACTATTCTCAATACGCCAACGCTGTGCCCACTGTATTTTTTAAATAATTTAGTTATTTAAAAAGTTCTACGTATTAAGTAAAAAATTCTGGCGCGTTAATATTCTGACAGAACTTCATATATTGCATTACGCGTTACACTAAATTAAGGTTGCATTACGTTGCGCACAAAACAATATCTGTGCCTGCGAGAGACGAATTTTAAATACACTCTTTGTCGCGCGCAGTACTCCATCGAGCACATTATTACTGTCCGACATAATCAATCTCTGTCTAGTGCATTCTATTGAATGTTCGAGACTGCACTTCGAGATTAATTATTCTCGTGATCGATCTGTTCACATAATTTCCATTTAGACAGGGTCTACCTGTGATGATGGCTGAATTTATGCATTTACAGCAAAATTTCTGTTTTTCCCCTCCACCATGGCACCGAAATAAAGCAGAAAGACACTCGAGTTCGTCAATAGCGAACGTATGGGTGTCTAAGTAAAGCGGAGCCTTGCAACCTTGTTTCTACTGTTTTAGTAATATATATACGAGAGCAGCTATAAAATCTGTTGGGCAGTTTTGTTACAAATTGTTTTCACAATGTTGGCTCATTTTTTCCAAGACACAAAATATTATGGTTTTAGCTAATTTTGTAATTAACGAAACTGTTAACTGACTTACTAGATGAAACTGTGTAATTTACTGCCTCGATGAAGGTAGCTGTAACGACAAAACTATTTAAAGCAAAACTGCCGAACAGATTCGTGATATTTGCTCTCGTCCAGTGTTTAAAAAATTTTGTATAATCTGTTCAGGATAAACTGAGCATTACTTACAATTTTCTGTTGGTCATTATGCCGCCATCTCTACTACTTTAAATACGAAAATTCGAATGTAACTAAGAGCCTGTGTCATTAATCATGCTTCACTGTTCTTAATTTCTTCCTGACCCCGAGATCGGGAAGATTTATTTGAAAATATTTTAATAGAGACTTAGCTAGTTACATTACCTTTCATTATGCTCACTATATTCGACGTTATAAAGCTTAACTATGAAATAAGTACCAATTTAATCCACTAATACGCACCTAATCGTAAAATTTAATGTGTCTTTTAAAATACATTGCCGATAATACATTGTACCCTTAATTTATTAAAAGATAATGGATAACTTGAACAAAACAGGTGACACATCCTCTTAAAATTAGTGTAAGCGTTTCACAACTTTCAAAACAATATTTCTTTAACTCCAATAAAAACATTTTTTCGGTCATTACAATTGTTGGTGAGTGCTCACTCTAATGTGAACCACCTATATAGCGTGAATAGTATAAACATGATAGCATGGCCTTTGACAGTGATTATATACAACCCTGAGTTGTCTGTCGAGCCATATTAGACATATAGAGGCAGGTACAACTGCAAGCCAAGTAGTGTGCGAGTGACGAGAAACTAATTAACCACTCACACTACCTTTGTAATAGGAAAATACTATCATTGGTTTACTCATACAGGTATGTCAATGCGTTGAGCTCATGGAGTATAGTCGGAACTAATATCGCTTCCCTTGTAACGCGACTATGCTTCCGCTCTGGAGTTCGTAATTGCCGTTTAGTTCGTAGCAATGTTAGTTATGTGGGTCTCAGGTTGTGCAAGAATGCGAGTTCTTTTATCAGAGTTACTATTTCGTTCAAAAGCCATAAAGCCATTGTGCTATATTTGAAAAATTAGCAAATTCGACAAACGTGTTAGTGATCGTTGCATTAAGTAAAATATTTAACATACGGAAAGTATGTAGACTTATTTTTAATAGAATTACTAAACACAAGATGAGACAGGAGTACATTAATATTTTATGGCGATAGTTCATAAAATTATGCACCGTAATTCGAAAGTGAACATCAGATTTGTTTGTGTGTAGAGGATAGTGTGAAAATCTAATAAAAATTACACTTGTGTAATATAAAATCAGAAATTATTTGATGTTATGTAACGAACCTCTGTAAAGTGTCTAAACAGTGAAATATTAATTATTTTTAATATTTTTCAAACAAATGTAAATATGTAGTTAATTTTTAGGGTAGCATTATAAACGCAACCAACTTTTTATATCTGTATATTCATGTTACACATTATTAAAAAATCGCTGGTTATTGCTGTTATTGTCTTAATGTGCAACTCTTCTGATGTGTTTGTTGATCGTTTGGCGTGGCTTGAACGCAGAAGCCTAGGACATAAATTTGATGTACTAAGCTCCTGGATTATTCATTTTTTGTTAGTTTTTTCATGAAGTTATTTTCATGTATTTTGTCCGACGTGATGTGAGTAGCTGTCAAACAGGACATAGCTGCAAAAACTCGGACGTAATAGGACAATAAAACAGTGGTAGGTGTCGTAATTTAAGAAAAGTGGCATAATATAGTTTTAGTGAAAGTATCTGAAAATAATACTTTAGTAGACTTGTGCCAAGCGCGTAGTTCAGAGGATCCGAGGCCACGTTGCTGAGACCTAAATCTTCCGAGACCACTAGTGTCGTAAAAGTGATCGGTTTATGGTGCCTAGACCGGCGGCAAGGACGGAGGTGGGTCTCCAGGTGTGGTTCTTCTATCCTCCCACCCGCCCTCTCAACCCCTTCACCTAACCCCTGCACTTCCCGGGCCGCACGACACGGGTGGTTTATTAGCCGCCGCCTTCGATACAGCCCTATGGGGCTATGGGGGAGGGTATGCACTTCGGCGATAAAGAACTCACTATTCAGGAAGCGGGCGGCGAGTTTTCGCGCTCTATAGGCACGGTGGACGTATTTGCCACGCTCAAGCTAAGGGAAAGTCTCACCTGAGAATTACTGGCTCGTCTTCGTTGATATTAATGTGTTTGTACGTCTTTGAGACACCGAAGAAACGCTAATATCGAACAAATTCTCTCTCTTTCTCTGCGTGTTTCATCAGTGCTTCTCAGTTACATTTTTATTTTATTCACGTCCAATCAGCCTTATTCCATGACCGCGTTCCATATGCTGCTGACAGCAGTTGAGATTACTGACGAGTGTTCCTTTAATACGCTGAGGCAGTAACTTACGAATGTTAGAATGGTGCCTGAGTTGAAGGCTATAAACATCGCGTCACTTCCAGCTGAATCTATTGGCGTGCAGGAGGTAAGGCAGTCTCGGTAAAAGAGGATTACGTTAACTATGGTGGAAATATGCTATGATGAACCTAACCGTTCTATTTTAAAATTGATGTTATGTGTAGAAGATATAGATTGTGTAGGAACGAATAATAAGCAAGTTATATCACCGGAACTACCTGCAAATGTTTCAAACTTAATTCGCTGTTCTACTTACTGCGTGTTTTATATTTTGTTTGCAAAGTGTGATTTGTAAAATATAAAATATATTTTATTACCAATTCAAAACATATTGGTATATTTATGTAGACATTTTTGCAGTGAATAATAAAGAGTTATTGTAGTGTTTAAATGTATATGCCATTATTTATGCCGACAACCTTACTGATAAGCGTTCCATTTGAGTTCAACTACTGCCGAGTACTGATGATGTTCTATTTGGCCTATTACTGGTCAGTAATCTCAGCAGAAAACGGAATGCGGGCTATGTACTGAATTTTTTTTTCGCGATGCGCTAACGTATGAGTTTACAACACTACGCACACAGCTTGCCACCAGCAGTATGTAAGCCCCGTAGTCGTAACGCCATATTTTTGTGTGTGCTTTACGTAAGACACGACAGGCTAAAGTTTCTTATTGTAAAATTAAGGCATATGGCCCAAAGGTAAACGTAATTGAGAATGCCTGGTCTAAGATATTTCACGAGACATATCCGAAAAATGTAAATAGTGGTCGTAAACAGCAACTGAAATTAGGAATCGAACATTTTCACTGTATTTAAATTGTTTGTGAAAATTAATATTAATACTGTTTGTTCTACCACAGAATAATTGGCACGAACTATGACACAAAAAAAACTCGAAAAGATTAAATTACAGCCGATACAGTGTTGTACAGCTAATAATCTAACTGAAAATAGAAACTAAAGATTCAAGAATTCCAAACACAAATGCGTGAGTTATTACTTTGTTCAGCCGGTTTGTATTGATTTTATTTTAGTAAGATGAATAACGAATAAACTTTAAGATATTTTGTCTTTGCACGTTTTAGAACATGACTAAAAAAAGTCACAAAAATTTGTGAAAGCAAAATAACATCATTTAGAAAAGCGTATTCCAAAGAGCGTGCCAGCATTAAGTTAGCACTAACGAAATAAATATTAAAAAAAAAAAAAAAAAAAAAAAAAAAAAAAAAAAAAAAAAAAAAAAAAAAAAAAAAAAAAAAAAAAAAAAAAAAGTCGTAGCGCCAATTTTTAATAAGTTCCACGGTAAAAGTTTTTATAGTTAAAATTTCAACTTTGTCTATATAGTATTACCTCAATTAAATTTATGTTTAAACGAAGCAAACGTTATTAAAATTGTTTCAACGATGCAAATGTTTTCTTTAATAGATAATTGCATTTTGAGCGTTGCTCAGCTTTCGTTAGTCATGCTTCGAATTGTAGCATTCATATTCAGCCTGGAGCGATTTGTTTCGTCTGTAGAAGTTTTTTTTGTAGCGTTTTTCTTCCAGGTAGTGTGACGTGAAAAGCTCACCGAAATACAACCAATAAAATTGCGTTAAGTCTTGTCTTCTTCAGGAAACAGACTGGTGTAACACTAATGTACAAAGTTCGCAGCGGTTATCTCAATACATAAACCTGGGTTTACTTTAATTTATTTTGAAACTGTTTACAGTATAATGATTTATCCTGAAGCAAGTGATTTTATTTTTCTGATAATTTTTTTCAACAAATTATACTCTTAAAATTTAGATTATATTTTGATTAGTTTTAGATCTGCCCTTCAATCAGACTTAACGCCACGAAAAGAGAAGCAATAAAAAAAAAATAAAACCGTTTATTGTGAATAAAAAATAATATTGCTTTTTTATATAACGTTTTACTGGGTTATTTCAAATGAAATTATTGATATGAACTGAGATTAGCACACAACTTAATTTCTTCTCCTCAAATATACTATCTACCATCTTCATTATTGCAGCTTACTCAATTTTGAAGGAAAACGCGGGGCGATTCTCCATGGACCGTATTGTAAGTGACTCCCAGGTCTTTACAATTGCTGCATTAATTGTTTAATTAATTTTCTTTCCCCGCGTTTGCCGTCGCAGTTCGCTGACAAAAGATTTCTTCCATTTTATAATTAGATGAAACAAATTTTGCTCACTTTCAATTGGCACGCTGGTGATACTACATGTATAAATGTATAAAACTATTATATCAATTCAGACATATTGCTTCCGTGCGTAACATACGATGCCAGCACTTGTTGGATCCATATCTTCAAACTTACGGGCAATGGTATTTGTGGGTCCTAAATTCTTAACATTGTAATATATATAACTGGCTTAATGCTATAGTGAACGGTGTACAGATTCTTAAATGTTCGGGGGAGGGGGGATTTCCATTCATATCCCCTAAACTTAATTTTTGGTTACTTATGCCTGTTTTATTTATAGTGTATGTGCTTATTTAAACGCACATACGTACAATATAGGGTATACTTGTTAAACGTTTTATATATAAAAATAATTGGTCGCTTATATATATGTATACCCACACAGAAAGAGAAAGAGGGAATGGGTGTGAATAATATTACTATGCTCATTATATGTAAGGGAAGGTGATGCCGTAGTAACTTATTTGAATAATTTACAAAATTACTTAATTTCATTATTATCTAAGAGCATTTTATTTCCCTTCAAAGGAAACTTCCACAATTGTTGTCCTTTGTAAATTTCTGCGAGACGGTAATAATAAACGTAGTAAAGTTTCTCTTTTGTGAGTGTATCATACAGCGAGAAAGGTAGAGTGAGAGAGAAGTACATACAGCTACGCAGATCGACAGAGAGCTATTTGGCTGTATATATATATATGGGAAAAAAGGAAAGTGGGAGGGAGAATTCGAATGTAAAAAATCAAAAACTTTATTTTCTGCACATACATTGTTCGATGTTGATCACGGAGTCACTCAATTGAAGTGTTATGTTAACACAACTAAGTTTGTTTTGATAAGAGAAAAGTTTACTGTTTGATAACGTGGTAGTTTTATACATGTTTAGTTACTGTTTGATAACGTGGTAGTTTTATACATGTTTACGTGTATTATAGCAGCACTCGTTTGAAGGATAGCTACGGCGTGATAAATTACGGGTGATAATTAACACTATTGCATAGATAAACTGTATTTAGAATTCAAATCCATTCCTAATGTGATAGTTTTCACTTGTAAAATAAATTAAGTTTTTACAGAATTATTTACAAATCAACCATTCAGACTCTTTAGGAACGGTAGAAAGGGCGGAGAGAAATAGTATTTACTGATAAAATAAACCCATCGCTGTTAAATACAGAACTGCAGCGTCAGTACATGTTTAATAGTTTCGCTGCCCCTGGCAACCGGCAACCACTGATATTTGTAACACGTGTTGGTTGCAGCACTTACAGGCGTTAATTGCGGTCAACTAAATCTGTAACTTATGTTCGTGGTTTCGCAACGAGAGAGCAGCACTGCAGACCGTATTGAATAACTATTCCCAACAATTATTCCAAATAAAACGAACATATTTTACGACATGCATATATCAACACAAAACATGTTTTCTGTTTACATATGCATGCGGTAAGATGTCGAAATGTCGAATCGGTTTCAGACGGACATGTAAACGCAAACCGAAGTGAATTAAATTTAAAAATATAACACGAAAATGCATTAATTTATATTCAGTACGCATTGACATAAACGCAGATCGAAGTTAATTTATATTTTTAAAGTACAACTTCAGAATGCATTAATTTATTTTCGATACACATTCACATAAACGCAGATCGAATTATGTTTCGAAAGTAAAACTTCAGAATGCATTAATTAATTTTCACCACACATTCACTTCGATTTGCGTTCATATGTCCGTCTGAATCCGATCCGACCCTATTTTTGTAAGAAATGACTTTGTCTCAAAGCGATTTTTTACAGCCCGGTTGACTTGGTTCCATTCTTTTTAAAACGTTTTGAAATATCAATTTGTACTATTTGATCAATTGCTTAAGATAAATTGCAATGAACTCTGGCCAGAATTTTTCATAAGTCCAATTTATGTCACGGTCGTGGGCGCAAGTCCTGGACGAGGTTCTAATCAAGTGAAATATATAATGTATGTTATAGTTAATAAATTACATGAAATTCAGACAAAATTATGGCAAAACGTTAGCTTTTGTATTCATTTTTCAAAACCGTTTAAGATTTTGTAATTTTATTGGTGGGTAAAAATCTTTAGACCGTAAATAAGCACTAGATTTTAAAATAGAAATCTTATTAGATATTTAAAATAAAACGTGTTACATTAATTGTAGTTTTCGGAAGACTTTAAACAATCGTTTTATTCATTTATGTATTTGGGATGTTCAGAGGGGGGAAAAAGGGAGGAAAATACATTAAATTAGGCGTAAGGCGTAAAAAAAGTGTAAAAATTTTCCTGATTAGGCTGATTTTGTTTTTGCCTAGTGCATTGCGTTCACATGACGAACCAGCGCAGGCTCATCCTCGTTTAACAGCCCCAGGTGACTGTTTATAGGCGACTGCAGGCTGGAGTCACATAATAAACAATTACATCCTTGTTTATGCTGTGGTGGAGTGATACGCTCCACGCATACGTATCTTCTGATTCTGCGCTGCCGTACAGAGCTAAGCTATTTCCTCTGCGGCAATTTGAGCTTCGGTCGAGGTGCATGTGCCATACTAAGATTAATTCTATTACAGATTAGAAAGTTTGGTATAGGGAAAATTTCTGCTACTAGTTTCGCTGCTATCGCTAAGGGACTAGAAAAAATACGAAACCGTTGTAAAGTTAAATTTAAATAGGCTATGAAATGACAGAAGTCATTTAACTTAATTTTAAAGTGAAACGAAACCAATTTAGCATTTTAAATTACAAACTTTATGTAACATAAAATTCATGAAAGCTCCGTGATTGGTCAGATTGCACTCCTTACCAATACCAACCCTCAAGCGGCAGAAATTTGCCCTGTGCCAAACTTTTAACAATGATCTTTCTAATCTGTAGTAGAATTAACCTCAGCCATACTGTAGCTGCTGTGACTGACCGTTCTATGCACCAAGGTAAGTCAGGATAGAGTTGAAAATTAACTACATGCCATGCAGAACACATCTTTTCATTTAGATTCATTCCATGATTTAAAAATCACAAAACATGACGAATAAGTACTATACAGGTTGTTCGTAATGTCACTATGGGTATTACGAGTCGTTATTGAAGGAAACGTTATTGATATGCAAGTCACAAGTATATTTCATACTCAATACATTTAAAATCACGAAGACAGTTCATCAACATTAATTAAAAATTAATAAGGTGAAAATAACAAGGAATTGGGTACAACTCAACTCAGTATATCCCTCCCCCCCCCCCACAAATTCAATAGTGAAAAATTAAGATGAGACAATGACGACGACAAAACTGGATTCATAGGAAGTCCATGCACACAACGATAGTTAATAGAGAATGAAGAAGAGAAGATAATTCAAATCAAGGGACGTAAAGTGCTAACACATAATTCACTTTGGTGCCTTCAGAACAAAGAAATTATGCTCGTCGAAACCGTACTATATTGTATGTTCTTCTTGTTTATTACAAAAAGAAAAATTTCTTTCTCATATTTCAGAAAATAAGTATGTAACCGATGGTCCAAACCAGTAAGTAATGTAAACGTCTTTCGATGGGTAACTTCTTGTTAGGCTCTCTCGAAGCTTCACTTAATCACAGTCTCATTTAGTCATCAGGTTTCCTCCTTAATCAGGGTACAATAAAACTTTGATATTGTCTTGGCTAGTAATTAACTGGCTTCTTCAGTTACGCTTGAATGCTAGGTTCCCAATTAAATAATCATATGCGAAATGTATCTTCGCCATTAAATACAATCAAACTTCATATCCTTAAATAACAACGTATAACAAAGGAACCGTATTACAAAAAAAAAAAATAATAATAGCGTAACGTAATAGCGAAGAGAGCCAGTTTACTGTGCATATGAAACTAATCCGTGCTCTAGCCTACACTGATGTAACCAATGACTTAAAAGGCCTAAAATTAGTGTGTACGCTTTCACCGGTATTCAAGTCACTGAATTCATAGCAATTGATAAGAAAAGGACCTCGGAACAAAACTTTATTTTTTTTAATTCCTTCCCAAAACTTGCTTATGTCATGAGTTCGTACAAGCACTTGTTGACCAATATTAAATTAACATAGCTTCGAAGTGTTTTTTTTTTCCTTCTTTCTTCTCACAGCAAACAAAATCAGATGCGAGGTCACAAAATTTTCAATTTCTTTCCTAAAAGCTGCATCATTCGTCATGCTTTCTTGAATTAAATTAGGGGTCGCAAGTAACTATTCTGGTTCAACGTTTGATTACTTGAGTTTCCCGCCTGAACGGCATCTTGACTTCTCCACATTTGTTGCTTCGTAAAATATGGGGGTGACCTTAGATCCAAAGGTTCTCGATTAGCGAAGTAACCTTTGAGACATACTTGTAACATACGAGACGTGTGGCCTTTGAGCTCCCACAGGTGAATTGTTATTCCGAGAAATTGATCGGTTTTCTCCATGTGCTCCCTCTGGATTTCCTTTTATTTTATTCAGGTGTGAAAAAGTCAGACTACTTGGGTTTGCACCGCCCATTAATTAGTCTTTGTGCTGCCGTAAAATAGCGCTGCCGGTCGTATTGAGGTTCTGTTAGGTATTGGTTCTGTGCTTTGTCTTCGTCATCTTCAGAACTTGACCTTCTGTTATCGCGCCTTATTGTATTACTCCGGAAGTGGGTTCCTCGGTATGTGAGAGAGTTATAATGTCGATGCTGGCCTCCTCGTTATTTGTTGTCGAGCGAACCTCTGCGCTGAGTGTAGGCTAGTAATGATGCGTCAGAAGTAAGTTCGCACATGGGGAATGTGCTGGTCTTTGCTGCCCACGGAAATCGCATTACTGGAAACCAGTGTGATACAATGGTGTTGGTCGTTCAGTAGTAACGTTATTGCTCATTTCCTCTTCGCGATTGTTTTGAATGCGTTGAAATTTCTCTATACTGTCGAGTGACACTAAATATTCTCGAACAGTTGCAAATTTCAGTGAATCGGCGACCCGCCCAATGCGACTGATATTTTATGGTAACTGTTTAAGTGCCATAGCAACAAACACATCGTCTGAGACCGGAGGTTCAAGATGCATAGACCTCTCGTACATTTCGGAAATATGTGTTTCAAGGATCTTTCATTTATCTGGATAGAACCTCTCATGATGCAGCTGAGCCTTTACGTTCCCCTGAATCTTGCAATTCCAAAAATTGTCAAGACATTTATATCTGGAATCCGAATAGGTGTGTGTGTTTTGACGTCCCATTTCCCACTAAAATATGCGGTAGACTGCAATCCTAAACTAAGGCATTTAATTTCATTATTGTCAGACAAACCGAACAAAATTAAATATTCCTAGAATTTTTTCAGTAACATAACAGGATTTTCATTAGTTCTGCCCTCACAGATGGGGATTTGTCTACCCACAATTTAAACGAGTAGTGTAAGGGAGTATTCAAGGTGGGCATCATTGTAGGTAAATTCTGATCAGGTTCATTCTCGCGTGTGGTATTATTAGTGGGCGATGCAGAAAATGCGCAAACGCTCCTCGCGTTGTTTCTCTACGCTACTGCTCTGCTTTAAGTCTATAACTACGTAAGATAAATCATAAATTTTGAGTTTGAGGGTTGTACGTCCTCGCTGAAAATATTTAACTTTACTTTCATCGCCGCTTGTTCTTCTCAATTTAACAATGCCATACTATTACACCTTCACTTGTACTTGACGTGTTATGGGGCAGTATCGACTTCCTGGACTGTTGCATTACTGACCTCACTTAAAGCCAATGGCGTTAACATCACTATCAAGTGTATCTGAGTCTGGGTCATTAGTACGGTACAGAACATCGCCTTGATCCTCCGACATTTTGCTGACAGGAATAGCTGATTCTTGGTCTAGGCCTAAGGTCTTCTTGTGATAAGTTGCTGAGATTCATAAATTGCCTTGACCAAGGTAAAATCCGATCAACAATCCTAGTTGTCAGCCGTACGTTTGGCGCCAGTCTAAAATATATAGTGATACTACGGTTCTCACCGTTAACAACTTTAATTTGAAATAGTCGGACTAAGCTCAAAAGCTATGAGTACTCAAATATTTCAAGTTTGTCGTAGGGATATATCGGGTTTCTCAACTGACGTGATCAACTTTGATAATCATACATTTTGAAACCTAAAAAAAAGTAAGCTGAAAATAAGTTAAATGGTTGATTACCTATCAATTCTGCAGTGTGAACGCAAATATACGTAGTTTACGGTTATTGTACGTTAAATTCTTGCAGGAAAACAATCATTTTAATTATATAAGTTGAACTCATTTTCTTTAACTAAGCACAGTGCAAAATTATATCGAACACTTCAGTTATAAGCTGTAATTAAACTCGATGAAAGTCATTAAGTCTTTTAATAAATTAATTTTCTTACACATTGGCAACAAAATTTTTTTCTTCCTTGGTTACCATGGACATAGTTAGTAAGTCCAACTCTTGGCGTTTAGTACATTAAAATGACCTTTTCAGATAACGAAAGCACTGTGCAATGGTAATATTGCAGCATACATCATCCACGTGCATTGAGCAGATTTTGCGTTTTGAAACAAAAAAAAAATGTTATTGTAGGTACCATATTTTGTTAAAATGGACACAACAGTCAATTTAGTTCTTTCTTTTATAGACCATATTAATACTTATACAGAACTGATTGCTGTAGGATGAATCCAGATAGTACTGACAATCAAACTGTACTGCTGTACGTATTTTAACAGAAGAATGGTTCGTACAAATCTTGTCTTCCAATGCAGTTGTTTGTATCTGCTGAAGCTCTGCGTGTGTCGCCTGAGCTGTGTTTCTTGCCTCGTGTGAACAGTACTGCTGTAGGAGGCTGATAGTTGTGAATGTAGTGTAGGGTAAGATGACAGGGGTTGCAGGCCGGGTAAGCCCAAGTCTCCTGACCCAGCCATGCACTCTCGCCCAGCCCCTGTATACCATCGTGCCTGCATCTCCCCTCTGATATCTCACGGCTTCCACCCCCTCGCCTCGACAATACACAATGCTGTTCAGTCCCTACCGCCCTTCCTTCCTCCACTTCTCGCCACTGCCGCCACGGGGTGGAAGCAAACTTGGTGCAATCTATTCACCTCGCCGTCATTGATCGCCGATACACCGCGCCTAGGCACGCTCTAGCTTCCGTGCCTTGTGAGTGTTCGCATGCCCTTTCCCGAGGAAGCACTCGCCACCCACTTTACAGCGAGTGTGACCCTTCTTCTACTCAGTCCGTCTCTGCTCGGTAACTTCACACCGAGTCCTCACCTGCGCTTGAACTGCGTTGCAGCCAGGAGTTATATTTTACGGAGCTACCTAACATACGTCTGCACATCTACTAAAAGAACACGCACATCAGTCTATTCCCCATTAATAGGGCCACGATTTTGTCGCGAAAAGATTTTTGCCCCACTTTGTTTCAGTGACTCACGTGCACATCGGCAGTTCTGTTTCAAGGTTATTGGCAGCGTGTCTTTATTCAGACACGTTTCTCATTTGACTGCAGCAATCAGAAAAAGATTAATGTGAGTCTGTACGTCTATAATTTGCCAAGGCCAGTGAGAGTAAAATCATCCAACCACAGACGATGTAGCAGAGCTGCAGGTGTGCACATGACGCATCGAAACCAAATGTTGCAAAAATCTTTTCGCCATAAAATCGTGGCTCTACCCATTAAGTTTATATAAAAACAGGCGTGCTTATTATAAAAATTATTTTCGGTACTTTCGGAATGTTTAAAAACGGCTTTCTCTGACAGCCGTACCTACAAAAACACTTATAGAATTAAAAAAAAAAAAAAGTAGAAACATGCGATGGACCTTGAACCACACTTATCTAAAAAATTACATAGTCGCCGGTTAATGTTCTATCGGAAATTGAATTGTAGTAAAGCACTGCACGCCAATTCAGTGGCTTGCGCATAAATGTATGGGTACTGCATTAAATACGCCGGCCAGCAGCATCCTCAGCGCCCCATAGATTTTCTGCTCCACACACACACACATGCAACCTATCTATGGAGCCATCTTATGTTGGGCTATATCACTCCTTATTTTGACGTTTCTATTTACGAATCATAACCTTTTTTTAATTTAAATTTCTCCCAGTTTATTATCACAGTACTTGGACGTCATACAAAGGCCTCCGGATTTAGAAACTTATGTTTATATAATCAGTACGTGTTGACTCTCAAACGCGGAGTATCTATTTATGATTGAAAAGTGATATTTGACTGTTTGCGTAGTAACTACTAGTCAGCTGTTTTCAACCATTTTTTAAATACAAAAACATTTTTTTTTTGTAATATTTTACTACTCTTAATAAACAGATCGTGACATCTTACTTCGGAGTAAATTATTCCATTTAAGTATAGTTGTTGGTTTTCGTTGGTTGTATGCTACTGTAACATGCAATTCTTGTCTTTGACATGCCGTTATGAGAATAACATGCATGCTAATTTTTTTCATAGGAGGCTAATGTTGTTCCTCGTAACGTCTACGAAACTGGAACTATTCTTACAAATATAAAATAATGAATTTTTACTTTACATTTAGACGGTCGTAAAGATTGATCACGATCACTCCACGCTAAGCGCAATTCGCTGAATCGACGTCAATCTTTTCGAAGTGCATTCTTCAGTTCTATGCGCTTTGCGTTATTCGATCTTGTACCAATATGGCTACGAACTTGCCGCATGAACTAAAATTATATATTCTCTATCAGTGACGTAGACTGGAAATGCCCCCCTCCCCACCTTTTTTCTCCGCCTATAATTTCAGTCTCAGCTCAAGCTAAAGCGCCAAAGTATTGTTTTGATAATTTTTTTCCTTCCAGAGAAACGGTTATAAAGTCCCCCGTCTGTCTGGTTTAGTGGTTACATAGAAGAACGTTTGAACCATTCTACCACACCTGACAAACATGTTGCACTAAACAAATGTAGTCATAACTCCCTTCTTATTTACTTTTCAATTGTATCGAATGCATTTATTTAAAAAATACGATTGCCAAAGCTGTTCTATCGTATCACAAGAGCAAATGACCAATTAAAAAAAAACGTGGTTTAACTGCAGTATGCAATGGGAACGTTTAATAAATTAATAAGAACCTCATGTGGGAGATTATACCACCGGAAGAAAAGTGTCTATATCATGTTTTGGAAATTCTTCAATCAGCTGTTCTAGCTATCATGTCAAAGGTATATAAACAGCACTGTTGATTTTACCTAAACTTTTGTGTTCTGTTAGGTACAATAGTACGCTATTGCTTTCTTAAAATTCGTTTCGAGTATGTTCTGCATCTTCTATTAAGTAAACTAAGTCTCGAATATTATTTTACTGGTTTACTTAATAACTATTTACTAATAGTCATACTATGAAACACTTAATTAAATTAAAACCATAGGCCTAATCATTGTTTAAATAGTTTTCATGAAGTAATTCAACTACTACATACAAGAGTGGTTTTCAAAACGTGCTACGATAGACACATACATTATTATTTAGTACATCATGAGTTTATTTTCCTAATGGCAATGATTAACTCATACACGTTCAACACGGCGAAACATATTTTAGGAAAAGTTATATTCATTAAAGCAAACTGTGTGTATTGGCACTGTCTAGTAAATATATTTAAAGGCTTGTTACTGAGTTTTTTTTTTCAGACTGGTGACAGTAACTAATTTTTTTAACCAAAAGGTTTAACATTTTTGAGTCAATGTGTAGTCACACGATGCACAATACTGTGGATGCGTTTTTAAAAATAATGTACCATTCGTCAGCAATATATATATATTTTTTTTGCTTACGTTTTGCTTATTTTCACGACAAAAACGTGGTACTTTGAGTGATGAAATCTAAAAAACCATTCAGTACATTTCTATAAAAAAAGTTCTGCTACAAATTATAACATATAAGTATCAAAACTGTGGAGCAAAGTTTTGATATGAGTATTACGTAGCAATAAAAAAACAATTTTGAAATCACAGCAAAACTCTGTAACAAGGCCTCAAACCGCGCCAGAGAACAAATATAAAGTCCAGTATACACTGCTTTTTATATATTTCCTATTTAATACAGTGCAGTTAGTTCGAAAAGAGGTCAAAACCAAACATTTCGAATAAAATGACGAGACCTTTTGAAAATTGTTCTACTCGAAGTTCTTACCAGCCTCAACAAAATCCCAAAATAATTTCGGTTGTGGGTTTTTCCACATTTCGTGGTTAAAACCAGCCATGTTGGATTTTACGCATGCATTTCAATTTTTCAATGTAAAAGGAAACTATAGGTCGCAGAATCGTAATTTTTTTAGTTCTATTCCACACATAATTTCCAAAATATAATGTGATGTATAGTTTCCTATTATGACCCGCCGTTTCCTGAACATTTTAGGCTTAAATGGGAAAATATTATTACTAGACAAGGAAATATAAGTTTCAATACAAAATTACAAAATTACGTAAAAATTTGTGAAAATTGGTCAAAATAACGTTTTTGCAAATTTCTCAAGCTTTTAAATGAAATGCAAGTGAATTTTTGTTACAGGTGTGATGGCTGAAGTCCGAGGAGAGCGAGTCGAAATGAGATTTTCCCATGTTGGTCTTGCCTGATGTGAAATTTTATCTGTGACTGGCAAAGTATTTTTATCATCCTCTTTTTGTTTATGCAGATAATAACGTGTGAAGTTCATAATAACAAATAGCCTGAACTGCATCAATTGTTTGGTAAATCTATACCACGAAAACATGAAAAAAGCGTAGTTATTAGGCTATTATGTATGAAGGAAGCATACTGCGCCTACTTCAAAAGATTATTCATAAACGTTACTTGCTTTTTTGCGTATGTTATACTTAATATTTACATATGGCTGAGAGTCCTCTCCGTCCCTGCAACCATGCGGGTGGGGGAGTGGTGACATTAGGTAAAAAAGGACTTAACACAGTAAAATAGGTCATTCAGTTAAGGGTTAACAGAATAGCAGCTGAACTTGAGAGTTCTGATGAAGTTATTGTACGTGTAGAATGCAGAAAATATTCCACCAGACACGCGGAAGTAGGCTCCAAGTCAATACGTGAAACACAACCACAGAGAACAGGTTTCAATTCTAAATCTCAATGTTTTATGTGGACGTCCTTGCACCGACAATAGTAAGTTAAGAAACCCCAAGAAAGAGGGCTTGGAG
Source organism: Medauroidea extradentata (assembly GCA_003012365.1). NCBI lineage: Eukaryota > Metazoa > Arthropoda > Insecta > Phasmatodea > Phasmatidae > Medauroidea > Medauroidea extradentata. The sequence goes on from PNEQ01034181.1 coordinate 16,935, forward strand.
TGCTGTCACTACCTTGAACTTTGTACAGAATATCCGTAAATTTGCTTATGACAGGAAACATTGCAATGGGCCACAGAGGTTGAAATACGGTTAGTTGGCGTTATTGATCTTGTAGCAGGAAGGTCGTTACCACTGGCAGTGCTACCAGGCTATTTCAAATATTTGGGCCTTCAAAACCAGAAACGAATCCATCAAGCGGATAACAACAAAATAAAAGATAATTGTTGAGACAGCTGAAAATATTATAATAAGACAGGAAATATTTTTGGAACCATATATAATATACTGAAACATTTCCAGTACCAGAGCAAATTAAAGCAGGAGGCCTGACATTGATTGGTGAATTATGCCTAACTTTTATTTTCAATTTGCTTAAACCTAAAAAAAATACGGAATAAGAGAAACCAAAACCGAAATCACAGAAAACTGCTTGCTGTAGAACATGCTGTCATTGCAAAACTTCGACTCTACAGTTAGGACTCATTGTTTACCTTCATAGGTGGTTTGGTTCAAAAATTTCTGTCCAATTTAGGTTTTTGTTCTTAATACGAAGAAGCAGTCAGATTTGAATCGGCAGTCACGCAGTACGATACACCAACAGTGGATCATAAACCCTACATACAGTTTGTTTACGACAATGCAGACCATAATGTTAATACAATTGATGAACATCACACATTTCATACAATGGGTGGTATAAAACATGTAACACTGGCAAACGTTGTCCGTACAGACAAGCCCATTCCAGGGAAAGACGTTATTCAAGCCAGTCAGTTAGCCAGTTATGGATTTTAAATGTATCTTTCTATAAACGACCATTACATAATGCATACAACCCACTCGTGTTTAAAGATGTTAGTGAGATTCTCACAAAACCAGATAGTGCTGACATAGATTACCGACTAGATGTGTTTCGGATGTCAGGAACACGCCTTAACATCCCTCGCTCGAACTGGAATGGTTTCATGGAACAAGCAACTACTGTAAAGCCTTGTGAAGTGTCAGCAATACTGCCTCTTCCATTAAATGTTGTCAATCAAGATCCAAACAACCTTTAAACTATTTATACCTTTCTTCTGCAAGCATCCCAGCTACTGCAATAGGCCAGTCACATGTAGTGGTAACTTTCGATTAGCCAAATCTGCTGAAATGGTTCTTGCTGCTGGACCAGAGAGCCAACTCTCTCATGTGATTGTTCGCCTTGGAGGGTTTCTCATTCTTTTATCTTTATTGGGGACTATCAGAGACATCATGCAAGGAAATAGCATAGAAACTTTATGGGAAACCGTGTATGCTAAAAAATAGTGTAAGAGACATGTTGAATGGAAAACCATACTCAAGAGCAGTTCGTGCTAATTTTCTCTGACTGAAAATGTCAAGTCTAGTGTTGGAAGGGAAAATAAAAAACAAAACTTTCTCTGAAAGTATTAAAACCAAGTATATACCCTTGCTGATAAATTCGGCTGATATTGCTACTGTGGTTGATATAGAGCATGTGCTCACACTATCTAGTCTCCTACACAGTAAAATCGAAGAGACTGCAAATACAGGTGGCCGTAATGGAAAGTTACGGGTGCAATGCATGGACATGGTGAATATAATTCACATGTTTATTCGAGTATAAAGGTGTGGTGATTGGAAAAACTTCATCTATTTAGTGTGCAACAGATGTTACCGTGCCATTATTCTACTGGACACACAAATTATGCAAAATCAGCTCGTGTCTACCTTCAGTTAATGTTGGAGTTGAATAAAAAAATGGAGCCTGCTGAATTCAGCAAACTTTCGAAACAAGATTTATTAACCTAAGGAGGTCTGACAAGTACTGGTCAGGGATCTGGTCAGACATGACAATCTAACAAGTACTTATGAGATCCATGAAAAGTACTGGTGAGTTGACACATAGTAGAAGAACGTCTGCATCAACAATCGCAAAGCAGGAACATGATAGAGCTGACCTACATTCCTTCTTGTTTTGGTTCCAGCAACATAACCCTTTTATCAGAAACTCTAGGGAACTTTGCTCAATATCCACTGGTGTTATAGCTGACAATACGACGATCTCTGACAACGCACTGAATATTGAGTTATTGTCATTAAAAATTAAGGTAGGCAGGTCGTTCTGCGAGTTTCATGTGAAACGGAATTGTAGAGTTAAACCACTGGCTATACTTCACAAAACAGTAAAATTTCACTCTGAAGTCTTGGTTATTAACCCAAATCAACTATTTCATCGAATGGTATTTATTGTCCAGAATGATGATGAACTTGCAGAGTACTTGAAGTATGAGTTGGCCTGTCAACCACCATCACTCTTTGATGAGATCTCGATGCGGCAAGGAAACAAGTCGTCACTGAGTAGTGTACTAGAAACATTATTGCCCAGCAAAGAAGATTTGCCAAACAATGCTATTTATGTGATGGTCACGTGTTACACAAGGTTGTGTGGTCCCATTCTGCAACGTATGGTGAGATATGTAAACAGTATGTGGCCTATACGAAACATCTTTATTGAACATGTCATGTAGTTTTTTATGGTTATGATAACAAGCCCAGCATAAAATATGTAGAGAACTCGCGAAGAGGAAGTATAGCATCCCCAGATTTTATGGTTGATGAAAACACACATATTTGCTCATCTCAAGGAGAATTTCTCAGAAACAAAAGGAATGAAAAAAGACTTATCCCTCTCCTAAAGCAACATATGCTTGCTGCTAGATGCCACGTTCACGAAGCCACTGGAGATGCAGATGTTTTAATTGTATTGACTGCGACAGTGTTGGCTGAGTCTGGACCTTTGGTCTTAGTAGGAGAAGACACAGATCTCTTGGTTCTAATGATACATCATGCTCATACCTGGTCGTAACAGGACAAGAGTATTTAGTAGTCAGATATTACAGAATGTATATGGTTCCATGATTGATAACATTATTTCTGCATGCATTTACAGGCTGTGATTCAACTTATACCCATTTTGGTAAAGGAAAGAAATCAGCTTTCCATAAGCTGCAAGAGAATAAAGCACTTCAGGAAGCAAATGCAGATGATGTAGCAGCTGCAGGATAAAAAAAAGTTTTTAACTGTGTATGGAATGGAAACCGAAAGGAGTTTGGCTACTTCTAGGTTTCGTCGTTATATGAAAATAGTAGCGAAGCAACGAGTGGGTGGTTCTTTTAATCCGGCAGCTCCAACCCCGTCATCAGCTGCTACTCGCCTACACTCTCATCGAGTATTTTATCATATCCTGGTGGAGATGAAAGGATTTACAGCCGACAGATTGGGGATGGAAGTTTGTGGGTGAGCAATTCGTTCCTGTTTCACTACAAGCAGACCCCACAGCATCGAGTTCATTAAAACTCGCGGCTTGTAACTTAGAAAATCTGCGAAAGAAATGGTGAGTGCAGAAGCAGTGGACTTACGTGCACAGCCATGTGCAGCCAATGAGCAGGCTATGGAATCAGCAACAGGATGTCTCTTGTTGAAGAGAGTGATGAAGACATTGAGGAGGAGGATTACATTCCTTCTATCAATGCTGAGGATGACTATATTTCTATTGATGCAGAGCCACCGGCGCGACGTCAAAGACAACAGTAGAGGGTTTTTGGAGAAGGTGAGTTCTTTATATATTGCTTCGTCTCAGAATATACATCACTGTCTACAAAAAAATATTATTCCGGTGTTGTGTTTAATGCATACAATACAAGGAAACAATACACGGCCTACCATTGCATACTCTATTTCCACCATAAGCGTAACAACACTATCATAATTTCACCACTGTGATACAAAGCAATATGCACTTGTAATATATAATTTTAAAGCTTATGAAATTTTCTGTAACGTTTGTCTGAACAATTATTAAAAGTTATCTATCTATGTTTCGTAATTTCCCTCTTAAATATACGTTTGCTTGTCTTGTAATGATAATTTTATAATTCAAGTTAAAATTGTCAAAAAATGGCTGCTCCTAAAAAGAAACTGACACAGACATTTTATATTGAAAAAAAAAATACAAGAGAGAAAACAAAAATAAGTTTTTGAGTCTGGGACTAATAGTTTCTTAGTTACATTGGAAAAACTAAACCTAAGTGAAAAATCCAACATGGTCGACTTTGTCCTCTTTTATTTATTTAGTTTTGTTTCGTGATGTTAATGAGATCGTCTAATAAAACGATTTCCAAAAAGTCCCACCTTTTTATTTTAAATTTTTATGTCAATCACTAATTTCACTTGACTAATTGTCTACAGACCAGTCACATTAAGTACATCTTGCTTTTATTGAAAGCTTCGAGTCCTTCTTCTTTTTTTTTTTTGTAATGTTTTCTTTCGCGTTTCGACACCTAAGTCCGTGTAGACCTACCAACTGGCGCGTGTATGCGTTATCGTAATTTCGCCATATGTATGTAACAAAAACTGTGGTAGCTTATGTCATGGTTTACATTAAGATGTTGAAAGTATATAGAGGGTTATACTTACCAAGCTTTACTACACTACACTCGCAAAGTTTTCACTTCCCAGTCGCAAAACTTTAAATATTTAATGAAGTTATTAATAGTTTATAGATTTGCTATCTTAGCTACAAAAGTTTCATTTTCATCTTTAAAGTGGGAGAAAGTCAATTCACAACTTCCGCAGTGGTCATATTAACACAAAATGCAGTAAGGGAAGATTTTTTTAAAGAACGAAGTAAATATTTAATGGTCACGACTTAGTATTGAAAGTGATAAAATAAGATATTTGACGTCGTGGTTAGTTGTCCTAATAAAAATGCAGCAATACGTATTGGTGTTTGTTAAAGAACAGTGACTTATATTTCTTGTTTACTAATCAACAATTTATTGGTATCCATTGGAACACATTAAACAAGCGGGAAAAGAGAGCAAGCCCTTAGATGCATTTCGATGGTGTTGCGATGTAGTTTTATTTTGTACTCATAGGAAGATCGCCGAAGAAGAGTATTCATGAAGCTGCGATTTATTTTTTTTTTTCGAACTGTTCTTGTGATGATTTGTTCATTCAAACATAACTTCTTTCCTTGTTTCTTTCCGTGTCATCCCTGCGAGGTTTTTGTTCTCAAAAAGTGCAGAAAGGAGTGTTTTTCATGGCCACGCTAGATGCGTCTGTGTTTGGAGACTTTGTGGCCGTCTTACATGCTAATTGATAATACTATCCAAAGTTCCCAGTCGCTAATGTGTAAACTGTAAACCGAGTTGCTTCGGGTTTCTTCACGGGAAAGTTTTTAAATAACGGACAGAGTTCTTATAGTTCCCGGGGTCACTGTCAGCGCAGTGTCTAGAGTATCCACCTCCCAACAAGAAGGTCCAGGTTTGATTCCCGGTGGGGCCGATCCGCATTTGCGCATGTGGGAATCGTGCCGGATGATGACGTTGGTCGGCAGATTTTCTTGGGGATCTCCTGTTTCCTCCGTCCTTCTCATTCCGGCGCCACTTCATTATAAGGCCTTATTTCATGTCAACCTCTGGGGCAAGCAGATTCCTGCGGGCACCCAGATGGAATTTGTAAATCTGCATTCCGGGGTACGATACCCTGGTCCTCAGGTACCATCCCCAGGTGAAACATTTTAACTGTTGGCTATTGGTTGATAAGTAAGAAGTTTCCTCAAATTCCGACGCCGCTCCATACACATCTCGTATCACACCTCGCCACTAAAAACCTTGTTGCTAAGCGCTAACAAAAACCTCTTCACTTCATCTTTATGATTCCTGTTACCTTCATCCCCAGTGATCCTTCTTTCCACTTACGAGAAGTAAAATATTTTGTTGAAGCTAGCAAAACTGGATTTAAGCTTAACCATTTTACTTGTAGGACGAGTAAAATTATTTTGTTGCTAGGACCAATAGGTTTGTATGATTTGGTTGGTCCAGGTAACAATTTGTTTGATTGTACTTACGTTTCAGTTTTGTTTCTTAACAATTAAATTTTAAATTGTTAAATGCGTTGTTTGGGTGAAGTGAACACTTTTGGAGACCGTCGTACTAAGAATAACAATCAACGAATGTTTTATTTTTATTTCAGACGTTAACTTTCGATTATAGTAAAACTTTACACTGGGGGGGCATTTAAAAAAAAATTGGGGGTGAGAGGAGGTGAACACAACACAGTGACTGAAAGAAAAATGATAATCGGAGGGATAGATAAAGTGTTATAAACACAACAGTTTGCTTACAACTTTTAAATATGTTGAAGGTATTAACCATTTCATAATTCTTGGCAAGGGAAAGGAAGACTGGTGATGTTTGAAAACTGTAACTTTGTTAACAAGGATTAGAAACGAATGAGATCGTGGAAATTCTTCGCGAAACCACGTTAGGCTTCATCATATTTTTCTTCCACCTCCCCGCCTCTTTTCTCGACCTTGTCAAAGGCGTGATTTAATCGAGTTTTTCGTGAGTTGCGCGAAAAGAAAACGTGGGCCTTACTTGGCGAAGGGTTGATGAGGGGTTGAAGTGCCGAACGAATGGTAGGGGGGAGAGGAGAAAGGTTGTAAGGAAGGGAAAAGAGCAGCCTCGTCGCGACCTCAGACGTGCCGAACAGAAATTGGATTAAGGGGATGAAATAAACATGGCGTGTTGCAGCTCCCCAGGCCGCCGACGGTTGATTGGTCCGGGACGAGTTGTCGACGCCAGCTGCGCGGCATAAATACTCCAGTGCTATGTCGCCCCAGGGACGACGCCGGGCGTGAATCTTGGTGAGTTGACTGGCGTGAGTGGTGTCACCATCTGACCATCATGACTCACTGCGGTGTGTGTGCTGCGCACACAAGCCGTCCTGTCAGCATAAGAAATCAAGTCACGCCAGCTCAGTGCCTCAAACACTGCAGTGCATGTAGCGCCTCAGCACTCGCCGCCAGAAGGAGCTCCTCAATGCCATCAGTAAAGAGAGCAAAAAAACGCGAAAATCTTTGGTGCCGAAGTAGTATCCATGTTGTGCCTTATAGAAGGTGTATCAGTACAGCGGTTACAAACTTTCAGAAGAGATAGAGTGAACCCACACTCTAAAAGGGTACTAAGAAAGTATGTATGGTAGGATAGTTTCCCAGACATCCATGGTAGGATTCCTAAACGTTTTTATAAAAAATTCAAATGTATAATAAAGTTACTGAACTTGTATTGTAACAAGTGTAAAAGTTTGCAAATTTACAAGGCTGAAGTATGGTAACTGTTCTCAGACGTTCAGATTAATTACTTCCTAAACATTTTAGGAAGTTTTTTTATAGTAAAGACGATGGGAAATCACATAGCAATGCATGGTCGGAAACGCTTTCCTGGCGCGTTAATGACGACACAAAACAAAAGAAAGAAAGGACACGAACAAGAGGAGAAAACATGTTTATTATTTTTAATGCAGCAAAAAAAAAAAGAACATAAAGAGACATTGATCGTCATCACCAGCCAAAGACTACCCAGCAATGTTGCAGTGTTAGGATTAATAAACGTGTTTTCTCCTCTTGTTCCTATCCCTTCTTTCTTGTGTTTTGTGTTGCAGGAAAGCGTTTCCGACCATGGATTGCTATGTTATTTCCCATCGTCTGGGTCTTCTCCATCTCTCCCGAAAGATTTTAACCGCTGAACTGATACATCCTGTGTAGTTATAGGACGATAATTTCAGGTGGTTTATGTTATTGCAGACGAATTACAAACGATTAGTATAGACGCACCAGAATTCTCATTGGCCCGTTTAAAAGTGAAAACACGAATAACATAATGTGAACATCGGACACGTAGGTACCACGTTGGAAACTTACAAACAATCAACTTTTCCCGCGATAAATCATTCTCTCTAGCCACCAGCTTATTGCTGCACGAACTCGCTTGCTATAACTAGTAGTAAATACATTATTGTTTATCATTCTCACGTGCCCCTATTTACATTTTATGTTCCATTATACAGAATGTTTTCAGAATTGAAAGTTAATATTTTTGGGCAACTGTCCTTATACGCAGAGGAACACAAACGTTGAATAAATATAGGTCGAAAAAGCACCATTTTGCACTGCAGTTCACAGTGTGTGCATAGAGTGCTTGGCTGAACTATGTTATGCCGTCGCACCTGTTATTGGCAGCAACATACCAGAAAGTCGTATATAATTGGACAGTACGCGCTGTACTATGTAGTAATCCACATAAACATGTAAGATGATATTAGTTTCAGCTCCAGAAGTAAACAAGTAAATAAGATAAACTGGTATAATATGGAACGTCATGGACTCCACAGATTTGTTACTGTTTTCAAGGATTCACTTTGACGGTGTACTCATCAACACTTGCCGATGCTGTAAGCGATAAAAAGCTCCTAAACAAAACTATACATAACATTAAAAGAAACGAACACAAACAAATAGCCTACCGTAAGGTTTTTATTATAATTCCGCGTGATGAACTGTGATGCCGTGATATTGTTCTAAAAGGCATCATAAATCAAGGAACCGTGAGTTAAGTTAGTTGACAAACCAACGAGAATAATCATACAGGAAAGAGTATGTGTACCTCAGTCCACTATATAAAATTATGTTATTATTTTAATTTCTGTAACAGCTCTGACTTAGAAAATATACGAAATAATTGCGGTACATTGGACTTCTAAAGGAGAAAATTAATATTCTATACAAGATCGCTTCCTAATAGACAAGATGTTTTAAGAGGAGTATTCACCGATTTCATATTTACACGCTCGACGTGCGGGAACAGTGGAGCGTTAAGAGCCAGAGAACCACGCTCGACGGGAAGCATATCACCTCTATTAACAGCACGTCAAACTGGCGTGCAAGGTCTACGTTATAATCATTTTCCTAAAATTGTCTTCTTCAATTTTATTTTTGGATAATATGAAGTATAGACCTCGCTTTTCACTTTACGAATTCAGATGGTATTTTCGGAGTTAAACAAGTCTGAAAAAAGTAGTTTTTAGCCATTTTGAGTTGCCCGAAAATCATGTTTCTAACAATCGTACCGAATTTTTAAAACATAGAAGCATAGTTTCAAGTGTGTGTTTTTTTCGAAAATGAAAGTTATATGAATAAGCGGTTTCGCGTAAGAAAGAATACGCGTAACACGCTACACCACCATCTATGCGCCAGGCGAGGACATATCTTAAGTCTATTTTCTGACAGATAAATTAGGTTTTTAAGATCACCTTGTCTGTGAGTATGTGTCCACTTCTAAGACTCTCAAACCCGTTGAGCGAATTACATTAAATCACATGTACATATATTACTTAGTAAAATGATTCGACTATTCTGAATTTTGCTCATGCCCTGTTCGTATTACCAAAATGACAGCCATTTGAACACTTCTTGATCACATGAGATAGCTTAAGAAACCATTTATACGAATTTTATGGGACTTTGCTCTCATTTAGTTCTAAGTAAGGTGACGTTGTTTGTTCATGCTATGTTAAATAATGTACGCCCTGCAATTTCGAAACTTTTAACTACATTATTACATAAAGTTTTTATACATATGTTTCGAGAACTGCTATACTGACTGTAAGCAAATGTAATATTTAAGACACTTTATTCTGTAAACATTTAACTAGTCTTTATTGTTATAGGTTCACAATATTAGAAGATAACATGACATGAACAAATAAAGACGTTATTTCATATTTTTAGGTGTACGTGATTGATTTATTATTTTTGGGTTTATATTCACAATGAGGAAAGGCTGGTCCTTAGTTATGCTGGTAACTTCTTGCAACGTTTGTCATAATTATTACGTAATTTATTACGACGACCACAAAACATTGAAACATTCTGGAAAGCACTGTGTTGTACAAGAAAATGCAGATAACACAATCTAATTATCATTGAAAAAGAGACACAAACTATATTCTGACGACTGGAATGTGTTGTCCACGTTGTTCTCGTCTAGTTTGGTCGCCATTTTCACGCATCTTGCTTTGTTAGTTGTCTGACTTTTTTTCTTCTTTATAATCCCGACTTAATTCCTTTTCAATATTCGCTCGTAATGGCGTATGTCCAAGAACATATTTCAGGTTGTCATTTACAACTATTGCAGAAATCGTTCAATTAACAGCTGAAACAAAACATGTAGTGAATCATTATAATACACGGAGAAAAAGGATCGTCCATCTGAATACCGTAAAGTGAGGTTACTTTGTACAGCAAAGGTAGCTTTGCACTAACAGGTTAATTGCATTCCATTTGAAAATTACCGTTTATTATAAAACTGTGAATGGTGAAGTATTCAACAATTTGAGGTTCTGCAAACCTTTATTTACCAATGTGGTGCAAAGTAATACCGACATAATGCAAGTACGCTTACGTTACGGTATAAGGACAATAATTTTAAGCGCTAGGGATTTCGCGTGTGGGAGTGGACATGCTACTAATGCCGTACTAACTTTCGTATTTCATAATTAGTTTCACCACAGATAAAGGCGTGGGATAAAATTCCTGGTATTACGTGAATGTCAGATTTCAAAGCCCGTAATATCGGGGAGTTACTTTTTTATCACCGTTCATTTTTCACACGACTATGTCGGATATTACTGAGAGGTAGGTATGGTATACGCTCTGTCATACACTATGTATCTCCCGACTAACTAACGATCCCAGTATTTTCCACACTTTTCACGCCATCACGCTTTTTTTTATTACACTTATCGGCGCAATTTTCCAGATACCGCTTGGTATAACGACCACTTTCCTGTCACTCGAGAGCTTGTAAACTCTCGGCTGAATACGTCACACGTCCACCATCATCAATCACCATGGCCTATCAGGGGAAAATGATTTTTAAGCGAATTATATCAGGAACATATGATATTCCTCATCTGAGCTTTCTATGATGTATCACACGTTCTTTGAATGCGAGTCTTCCGTATTAAGGGCATGGGCCCGAGTTTCTTCGCATTTAACGACAATTATTTTTAAAACTTAAATAGGAGCCGATATCGCAAAATTGCTTCGTAACTTTGTTATGGCTGATTTAAACTGCATACTCTAATTTTGTCGAGTCAGAAGACTGCAAAATAGTTGCTAATTAGTTAACTAACTAAATTTTCTTTTAATTGATAAATTAGCTGTACTCATAATACCGTTTGTCTCGAAAAATTACATTGCATAGTTAAACAAATTTGAAAAAAAGTTACGAAGCGATTTTACTATATCGACTCTCGTATGCATTTTAAAAAATAATTCTCTCGAAAGCCGAGAAATTCGGGCCCAAGCCCTTAAGTGAAGTCCTCAAATTTCCCTGTTTTACCCGCTAGATGTAATAAAGTGGTGTGTCTTGTGGGCGCGACTGGTGCGCGAAGCAATAAATTAACGCGCTGTGTTTATATGCATTCTATAAGAATGTTCTGGTGATTTTTGTAGTGTTGTGTAAATTATGGCGTAAAGTTAAACTACTGCCTCTTTGATTCTCTTTTACGAATCATGTACATATCAAAATACTATAGTCTGAAAGCCGTTTTACGCCATTCTGAGAGACCGCGATAACATATTCATAATAGCTGTGCTGTAGTCCCAAAAACATGTAGATGTGTTTTCTTTAAATAGATCAAATACGCTGGAAATAAGTTTATCAATTTGTGCAAAACAGTACATGTGACACGTGACTCGCCACCTCACACCACATTCTCACTAGATTCTTGGGACCGCTACCAATAGACCAGATTACATCTAAACCTGATTTGCCCAAATTATGCTAACAAGAAAATGTTATTGTATGTAAATAGTGTCTGGGCAATGGTTTGAATTTCAAGTTGCACTATGAGATGTAAATCCCTACATTGCCTAAATAAATAAGTATATATACATACATATACGTACATACATGCATGCATACATATACACAAACATACCTACACGTTTGTATACATGCGTGCGTAATGAATGTACAGCACATCCACACATACACGTGACTTGTAAAAACTAACTAACTCTCCTGATAGGGCAAATTTAGGCCTTCTTGATCGCCGCATCGCCGTTCTTGCCGTCATGTCACGTGTAGCCAATACACTGCATGATGACTTTTTTCCTGTAGTTTGATTCGCAGCAAGACATATCTGAAATAATGTTCTGAAAACGTACGTTATTATTATTATTATTATACTAATAAATGTAGTGCAGTTGGTTATAGATGTACTAGGTAGGCGACCACCACTCCTATTTAAAATAACACGTGATTCAGCGACAAATGTGACGTTGAGCTAATTACTTCTGAAAATATTACAAGAGGCATGACTTTTGTGATATGCTTGCCAGTAATAAGGATCAAGATATTCCTCCAACACAAAGTGTGGGAAAATGAGCATACAGGTTGTACAAAAATGTTTATGTAACCTAAAACAAGTTTTTTTTTAACTTCACTTTATTATATTCAACAAAATAGAGTTCAAAGAACACTTATACTTCTCCCCTCTTGTTTCACCTTTTTTTTTTTTTTTTTTTTTAGTTTCGAAGGTAATTCACAGAAAACATTAAACATTAAACGTGAATTTATCATGATAGTATTTATGTAAGTATACCACATAAACATCTGACATGGTCTTTAAGTATATCATTGAAAATTAACAAACAGCGGGAAGTTCACTTTGCTGTCAGTTTACTAACATTGATTGTGACTGCCAAATCTACAGATCGTTATCAAGAAACTGTGGCGTGACGAACCAGCGGTTATTTATGTACTTGCAAGAAACAGGAATAGATTGATACTTCGCGACTGGAGATAGCTATTTATTGACAGGTTATTCACCTCCGTTCGAGTTTCGTGGCTGCTAAAACTTGTGTTTAGTAGAGGTAAACACAGTCTGGCATGCTAACGGTTCGTAGTAGCCGCCAACTCAAATCAACACGCCATGCGCGACTTGCGGGTCTCGCGTCTCCTTGTCGCATTCTTCCTGCCGGCACTTGTAAGGTCATGTAATGTGGTAGCCATGTTGTGGGGGAGGGGAATGCTGTGATTCTGAGCTGTATCTGAAGTAATGGCGTGCGACAGCGCACAATTCGCCGCAGTCACTGTGTTGACTAGCGTCGTGAAAGAGCGCCTCTTACCAAGTACTTCAAATACGTTGCAGTGTGTTAGTATATACGTTTTATTTTTACTGAACTATACCACACATGTCCGTTGCAGTGGTGGCGGATGGTATCTTGTTAAGGGGGGCGGGGGAAAAGGATCGTTGACAGAAATTTATTTCCAAGGTTTTTCCTATAACGACTTATTAAAGCGAGCAGTGGTCCTCCTTCGGAAAAATCGGGATTTAAATGTTCAAATTGGTGCTATTTAAGTGATTTTTTAGTCTAAATATTGCAGTATTTTTAAATATTAAAACTTATGGTGGGTGCAAATACCTGTTCTGTCTTTCCCCTCTGTTCTAGGGGAGGGACAGTGCCCCCCTTCCCCCCCTTCTCACTCAGTGGTACGTTGTGCTAATGCATGAAAATAAAAAAAAAAAAATCACTCGGACAAGTATGGAATGCCATTGTTAAGGCGCCATACTCATTAAAAACACTGTTTCTAAGCCTTACGTCATAGTTAAAAACTTGCCTTCTTATACTGCCGTACTTAAAAATGTACAAACCGGGTGTATATGGCACTCAGATAGAAACGTGCTCTAAGTTGCTTACAGACTTTCCACTAATAAAATTATATGGTTGCCCACAGTAAAAATGGACGGGCGAGAATATAGCACGTTAGTTCAGCGCTTGGCTCGCTGTGGCGATGCGGTATTTGATGCGCGCTTCAAGGTCGCCCTTATAGCTCCGCCACTTCTGAGCCTTTAACACGCAGTAGGCGACGCCCTTGAAGGAAGGTTCGTGGCAGGTTTGTAGTACAAGGCATAATATTTCCAGCAAGCGCGGAGAGTTCAGATCATTCAAAGGTAAGGTCAATTCAACTACAGGTTAAGGGCCTTCAAGTGCGAGAAAACTGATGGCATTTTAGTTTGCCATTGCATATTTATTTGAATAATTAAACGGTTCTATTACCTAAGGTTCTGAAAAGTAGACACGTACGTTATTCCGCTCGCATTTGTGATATTTATTGACAGGATATTTCATGAACTGCTGGACTAAGAACTTGCCGATTATGTGTAAGTTTGCTACATGCTTACACATTCTATGTTGGTATCGCCTTGATTCTTGGGATTAATTATTATACGGCAGAAAAATAACTTTATCGCGGTTAATCGAATCCTTTTCAGAGTTTAGTTTCACATATCTACACTATTTACGTATTTTTCGTCTCTTAAATTAAATGTAATATTGTTATGAAGTTGATGAAAAGTGCAAGGGTGACCCCAAAACGGTTATAAACATTAATACTGTAAATTTCACCTAAACGTGGCTTAATCCAAAATTCGTTTTGAAAAAATCCCCAGCAGCAACACAGTTTTGAACATTCACTTTCGTTAAAAATACTCACATAGAACTTTTATTCCTGACTGGCAATAAAAAAAAGTACACATGCCAGTGTTGTAAATGCTCAACATTCGATTAGATAGTAAAATAAGTGGGATGTATTGAAATATACTATGAATTAAGTCTAATGTTTTCTCTTCAAGTTTAAAGTGTCTGAGGTCTGTTTGTGCATTTCTTGTGAGTCTTGTTAAGTCAAAATTAGTCCAATAAAACAAAAGAAAGTACGAAGATCACGTTAATAAACTCATTACACTACTGAATCAGATGCCTGTATCATAAAACTAAAAGGCAAGGCAAAATAATTTTGAGAATTCCAAATGTAAAATCAAAATTTAGGATAATGCACTCACGTTTTTTTCTTTCACTTTGCTATGTTTTAAGATTGTAATTTACTACACTAAAATACGTGCAATTGCAAGCAAATTTGTTTGTAAGACTAGTTTTACAAACGTCAATATAACAGCGAACCAAATACATGTTCAAGTTCAAGTCTCGCCATCCGCTTTGGTTTTCCGTCACAGAATCACGCACTTAACTCAAACTGTCCTTGGAGAGAAATCATCCGGTTTCACTGCTTCCTGACTGAGTTGACATTAATGCACAGCAAAGTTAAAGAGCGCGGATTTACGTCACATGACTATGCACAAGAAGGTCATGGAAGAGAGGTTCATTGAATAAACTATTTTTTTTCCAAACAATATGTGACATTGCATTCCATACATCCATAGCAGCGTTCAATTGTTTGTAGGAGTCAGCCAAATGTGCACTGAAACAATAAGACTTTAATACAGTATGTAACTAAACATATTGATTGGTGGTAAGTTGGTATGTATAAACTAATGTCCGAAAACACAGTGGTTACGTTTTAGGGCCATGAAACAGAAAGGGGACATATGCCGGCAAACGTTTTGTTAAGGTTAATTATACTACAGGTTAGTAAGTCAATGTTAAAAGTTTGTCACAGGAATAATTTCTGCCGCTTGAGCGCTGGTATCGATAATGAGTGTAAACTGACCAATCACAGATTTTTCCTGAATTTTTTAGTTACATTAAGTTGATGATTTAAAACTCGAAATGGGTTTATTTCCATCTAAAAATCAAATTTAATAAATCCCAAACAAATTTAAATTTAATTTTACAAAGATTCCGTATTTTTCTGGTACCTTAGCGATAGCAGCGAAACTAATGGCAGAGATTTTTCCTGTGCCAAACTCTCCCATAAGAAAACATTTTTTCTTTCTAACCTGTTGTAGAATTAACCTTAGCTTTGTAGACGCATTGCATACATTGAATTAATTAGTATAGAGCTGTGTGCGAATGGTGTCACATCAGTAACGTAATACACAGCAGGTGTTGTGGCGCTGGCATCCATAAACAGTAGTTTCTAATGATTTTCGAGTGGGTTTTAGAAACCATGTTTGCTGTTCAAGGAAAAACACATCTCAGCGAACGATTTATAAAGCTCATGCCACCTATCTGTGAATTCTGAATTACGGCGTGAGCTTGCTGAAGCAGTGTGCAGACGTTAAATTTCCGCGGCCTGGTCGCGTTACTTTGTGTTGGCTACGTAAAATTATGCCGTCAGTAGGTACCTAACCAAGAATGTAAATACATACATTTTAAGTAAATTAAATATAGATAAGTCTATTTCATTGGCATTTATTTCAGTATTGTTGTCTTTTAATAGCAAAATACACGGAACTGCGTTGTGTAATCCGTTACCAATCATACAAGGAGTATGGTAACTGTTGTTAATTTTGAATAATTATATGCAGTAATGGCTAGTGATTGTTTTAAGGTTAACTATTCAGTGCTCACTTTATCCCGAATGGCCTATAACGCTGAGGCACTGGGAGTTCATTCTCTTCCTGCGTTCGTTCTGTAGACATATTATCTTAACTATTACACACTACAGCGCTATGATGACTAAGGGCCTGTATTATGACCTCTAGTTACACCTTTAGTTAAATGTTAACTCTCGGTCAGAGTAAATAAGTGTATTATTGTTGAAAATAATTTTTACATACAATATATTTCCCTATGTTGCAGTTGTTAATAGTTTGTTTACTGTTTAAAAAAAAAGAGAAGAAACATTGTGTGTAGCTAATTATAAAAATTAAAATATACTTCTGTTTAAAAACTTATATAATGCATTTGTATTTTGAAACTAACACACATCATCCAGAATTACACATTGCCAACAATTTCAACAATTATGACTCGTAGATAACGCTAACTAGAACTCTTAGCTAGTAGTCAAGTTAACTACCGCTTGATGTGATAGCTACAAACTTATCCATTAGTTAAGCTTCGGAAATGGCGACCAGGTAGAACAACTGTCTTGTTTTCGTTGTGGTTGTTTATCAGTTTGGAGGTTATGGTTTCCGTATTGTGAAATAGATATAGATCAAATCATGTTTGAGAGCGATACAGATGTTGAATACTAGAAAATGTATTGGTAAATATGCGTAATTGATTTGTGAATTTTGTGAATATTTCGTTTTGTGTGTATGGTAGTTACACGAGTAAGCCCATTGTTTAATAGCTTACTATACATGTGGCTTTTGTCGTTCACGGAGTCGCAGATCAAATTGCCAGTTATAAATAATTCAGTACTTATGTTGCAAATACGCATGGCAATCGTAGGACTATGCATGGTCACAGATTTAACATGGCATAGGCGATTTGCAAGTTCAATGTTCACTGAGGTAGGTTAGGTGTGATATGTGTACACAACAAACAAATTATGTCAGGTAAGAAACAGTACATTAAAAGTTTCACGAAAGACTATAAAATAAAAGTTTAACCCTCTCGGCTTACGAAAATAAAGAGAACCCTAACAGACTTACTCTTAAATCAAATGTAATGTGGAGTCAAAACGAGTCGGTGGAAGACGTGATATTAATAAATTCCTTCTCCAAGCAAGGGAATTAGTGGGGATATTTATTTCACAATGTTAGATACATACTGAAACAAGTATTTTTTTCGCTATTTATTTACGTCAACGCTTGAATAAAATATGTTTAGCACATACATATAATAGTGGCAAAAGTAAACATTGCATGTGACATTTATAACAGTCAGCCTTACAATATAACATAATACAATAGTCCTAGAAAATAGTGCTTTTTATTGCCAACTCCCGAAATACCAAACCCGAACCTTCGTATAGTTATCTTAGCGATAACATGACCATGGACACTTTCATAATACAGGTGGACTGATTTAACTACTAGTTAGCTTAACTAGAAGATAGCTATTCCACACATTTAACTAGAGGTCGTAATACAAGCTCCCAAGAGACTACGATTAAACAACTTATCCTTCAGATAACACAACCTGACCTTGTGCATACAGAGAATTATTATATCACGAAGACAATACATATCCTGAATATCAATCATGTTCAAAAATTTTGTTGGGTAGTTTGCAATTGCAACACGGAACATTCTACATTATTATAGCAATTATTTTTAATTTAAATGTAAATAGTTTGTTCGACATTAATACGATTATGAACACCACCTCAAGTGTTCTTCAGTAATGCAAAATGATTATGCTAAGTGGAAGTTCGAATATTTTTGTATAGTTATCCTACCGTATATTTTAGGTATTTACGCAGGCATAAAGATGGGTAAGAAAACTGTTTTGCCGTAAACTATATCTTTGGAGAGGTTGTAGGCCGATGACTGAAATGTTGACGCGACAGCTGCTGAAAGGGATTGGTACCGCGTAGGGTATGGTTGAAGGAAACACTTGTATACGACTCTGCGGACAATGTTAGGATAGGGCGCTGTTTGTCTAAGAGATAAGAGTTCATGAAGACTGGTTCTGTGTCACTTCCACACTCAGGCAAGAAGGGTGGCTGATACGAGTGCAGCGTTGCCACGCGTAAGCGATATCACGCCTC
Organism: Medauroidea extradentata; assembly: GCA_003012365.1. Lineage (NCBI taxonomy): Eukaryota > Metazoa > Arthropoda > Insecta > Phasmatodea > Phasmatidae > Medauroidea > Medauroidea extradentata. Next base: position 35,249 of record PNEQ01034181.1, read on the forward strand.
TCCACAGCTCTCTATATCCGGCATGAAGGACTTTGTAGTGAATATAGGATAGAGATATCTGTGGGCCATATGTTACGTGATTTATGGAAAATATTCGTGAATAGGTTTGAATTTCATCTAGAGCTAATTATGATTTTTCTCAATAATCACAAATTGTTGGCTTATATGAATAGAAGGTGAGCAATTGCGTAATTATATCAGAATAACAAATGGAAGCAATGCTTGCCACACGGTTATTTAAAAAAAAAATTGTTTTAGTTAAAATTAAATATTTACTGTTAACTTAAAGCACACGTTGACATCCACGAATATACATTCATTCTTGAAAGTATAACATAAATTTAACACAACTTAATCACATATTCGAGACGAGGAAATATAAATAAACATCATCGAACACTCAATACCATTTTGGACACCCATTTGTGACGTCACACGCACACACACACACACTCTCTCTCTCTCTCTCTCTCTAGTCAATATTAACTCTATGTGCGTAGGCTACTTACATAACTGTGCGTGGCTCTCTCCTAGGCGAGCCTTCGGCGCCAGTTTTGTTGTGTTTTACAAGAATATTCCGGTGAGGAACAATGGCATAGTTCAAGCTAAATCAAAGTTTTGTCCAACTCTGTGACGTATATGCTAAAAATGTTAAGTAAAGTGTTGTAATAAAAATGTCTGTGTCGTATAAACCTGTATCTACACTAAAAATCCACACTGATTAGTTCTACTTGCGTCGTGTGAAAAATAGCCACACGTACTCTGAAGAACATGAAGGGATGACACCGTTTGCTCTCTCGTCACTCAACTTATTCATGTTTGATATATGTGTTCGTTAACTACCGATAAAATTATCCCTCCTGTTTTGACACGATGTTTACTAAACGGTAACACTTTAGTGAAGCCCTCGCGTGGCGCATGAACGCTGATGTAGCTGGTCACGTGAATGTAGTTTTACACGAAACTACTAAACTGATTCCCAATATATGTAAGTTATCTTTTCAAATAAAACACACTTCAAACTAACCTTATATATTTTTAACCCCCGACAAAAAAAAAGAGGGGTGTTAAAAGTTTGACGGCTATGTCAGCCTGTCTGTCGGTCTTTCTGTGTGTATGCGACTGTAGCTTCGTAACTCCCAAAAGGCTGGACCTATTTCAATGCTTATCTTTGAATTGAAAATTAGTTTCATCTTAGCTGCTTTTGATGAAAATATATCCAGTTGTTTAAAAGTTATGAGATCTTTTTCGAATTGGTGCGAGAATATTGTGCGCATATATGGAAGAATATTTATTTCTCACTTTTCCCTATTAGTTGCCCTACATATAAATGTTTATTTCCTTACTGTGTACACCGTTTCTTTCTTCGGTTTTTTATACTTTTCCCATTCAGTCAGATTTGAATTTTGGTACATGTTTGTAAGTCCGATGGTCTCATAATGATATGGCAATGGACCTAATGCTGCGCACATGCGCGTAGTGTCTGTGATTCAGTACAGCGTTGTTACTTGCAACCTAATGTTTAGCACGTGTTGTAACCATTACAATTATTACAGCACAAATACACACAAATGTTAAGGGGCCCGCCTCGTGGCACGTGTGTTTGTGTGAGTGAGGTATGGTGCTAAGGGCGACGCCGTATGGGCCATACAAAGATGCGTTGCCTCTACGCGTAAGGCGTGCAGTCTTAGCGAAAAAACAAATTTCCTATTGGACTTTAAGCGGTGACCCTATTGTTTTATTTACGAAATAATTTTACTGAAGTCCAGTGGACTGCCCTTAAGTGGTTTCACATGTATTCGGCTAGTATATTTTCCGCTATAGCAGCCTGAAAACCCCGTTTTAACCCATTTTGACGTGCCCTAAAAGGGGATTTCTAATACGTGTGTTGTCTTGAAAGTACTTAAGGGTAGTCGTCTGAAGTGTGTGTTCTTTTCGTAGACAAACGGCGTGAACACACGTGTATTAGTTTCGGCGTAAAACTTGTTCTTCAAACACGCTGCAGCGCGATTTTATCGCAACGAGGAGGGCCCCTTAAAAAATGGTATTTTACACTGTGAATATTATCGGTCATAAAACTTTATTATTACTGTGCTGTTTATTTATTTCTAGGTATAAAAGTTGTGTATTAAAATATTACTAAGTGTAATGTAATAATTGTGTATTAAAATAAATCAACAGGTACGAGAACGTTTCAAACTATATAAAAGTAAATATAATTTTATGTGATTTATTCTTTACAATATTTAAAAAGCTAAAACAAATAAAACTTATATAAAACAACGGATACATAAAACGAGCCTTTAAAACGTAAAGAAAATAAATAATACTTTCACGTTATTGTTAATCGTTAAATGCGTAAGGAGATCGTTAAGTAAACAAAAAGTAGGTAAATTTTAAACAGGAAAGAACAAAATTAGACCAAATAAAAAACATGACGTATTAAGCTCATAATGTAATTTTATTATAATTTAATATTTGGGTTTATCTTTTGAAATTTTTGTGTGTACACACAATATGCATACGTAAGTTGTAGTTATTTATTTTGTTTCGAGTTTCCTAATTTTAACTACCTATTTTGTTTTCTTAGCGGTCCCCAACGCATTTAACGTTAACAATAATTTGAAACTATTTTTTATTTAAAAGTGTCGTTAGTGTTTTATTTTAATTTTGACTTTTTATTGAAATATAGCATGTTGTTTGGGGCCTCTCAAAATGTCTAATAGAAGTTATTTTTCAGACAGCTTTATCTAGAACAATATCAACCTAAATTATAACACAGAAACAAAGAAGTATTGTTATTTTGACTTGACGCCATACTTTCCACATAGGAAACCATAGCGTGACATTGTGAAGTCCTATAGAAAAATAACCCAGCGGGCCAATTTAGTGCTCTGCGTATAAAGACGGCATTGTTGTTGACGCGCGCACTATTCTTGCCTGTGCGACTTACATTTTTTATTGATTACCTCCGCCAGACGGGAAGAAAACCTGTCTCGAGGACTTCAGTTAATATTTGTAAGGATGAAAATTCCAGGGAACGAAATACATTTCGGGAACGTATGCTTTGCCGTACAAGTTACCAATCTACATTTTTTCTTGAATTTCATCGTTGCAGGCACTCATAAACGTGCCTTCCTTCATGTGTCACATTTTAGAGACTGATGTACTGTACATTGATGTTAGAAACACGTATGCTAGAATCATATACTATATACAGAAACACAGAAGATAGAATGTTCTAAGCAACGCCAATTCTTTGTATTGTGTTTCTAACGTACAGCAGTTTTAAAATTTATGTTTCTAATATATGTACGTCCTGAATCACGTGTTTCTATCGAAATACAGTTCTAACAAATGAAATTCGGCTGTATGTTGGTTATAACATGTGCATTTCTGTTGTACGATGTTTCTCATGTATTTGACTCTGCAGTATGTGGTTCTAAGTTATGTGTTTCTGTCGTACGTTTGTCCTAACAGATATCATTCTGTTGTTTAATCGTTCTAACATGTGAATGTCGATTGTAAGACGTTTCTAAAATACATTGCTCTGCAATGGATGGTTCTAAATTATGTATTTCTGTCGTATGATTGTTTTAACATATGTTATTCGGCTGTATATTGGTACTAATGTTTGAATTTCTGTTGTTCGACGTTTCTAACGTACATTGTTCTGCAATACGTGGCTCGTAATTGAATGTGCTTCGGTCGTACTTTTGTTCTTACATCTGTGATTCTAAGTTACATATTTTGGGTGTTCTAACATCTGTGTTTCTTACATAAGACGTTTCTTCCATCCTTGTTTTTAACAAATGTTTGTTATAAATTGTTTTTGTTTACGACAATTCTCTAAGTTGTGCGTTTCTAACGTGTGTGTGTGGTTCCCCCTTGAATGGAGTAGAAAGTTACACCACAAACGGTAGGTATAGCTCGTAGCACACTACAATACACTCCTGTCATGAGACTCTAAGTCGCTCCTTGGAAACGTTTGTGAACGCCCAGTTTTCTATGTATAGGCCTCATGCTGGAGTGCTGGAATGTTTTCTTAACAGGGCTCACAGCAAATGCCTCTTCTAGTTCCTGTAAATCGTGTCACGTTACTGTTTCAAATGACATCCCTGTATAGACGAGAAGTAAAGCCTACTTATGATGCCTCGTAGTTATAACTCGGTGATTGTTCACAGTTCACGGATAAACAATAGGATCGTTGCCGACTCCTCGTGAGCTAATAGTATGCAGGAATTTTTTGAAAACTCTATTCCTGTTCATGTGACCCAAACGTTGTGCCCATGAGCAAAAGTTGGCAGACCTGTAGATTCTATTGGCTACTATTCTAATTACAGCTCAGATGTAAACATACTTATAAATGCACTTGTGTGTACACGCAATGGTTATTTTTAACATTCAACAAAGCATTGGCAAGTATTTATTTTTACCAAGAAATTAATATCTCCTTGGTCGTCTCCTTTCATAAATCCCACGAATCCTACGCCACTGGTAATCGGGAAGACGAGGGTTCGCTTTCCCCAGTCAGGGCATCCTGATTTCAGTTTTCCTTTGTTTTCCGAAATCACTCAGGGCGAAAGCTGGGATGGCATGTTAGCACAGACCATGGCCAGTTCCTACCCTTTTCCGTAGTCTCTGAGGAGATAGTTCCGTCTTTAACTACCTCGCCACTGCTTGGGTGGACGTATTTTGCGCGTCCGAGACCTATCAGTAGAGACAGGAAAAATTCGCGTGTTCACAGACGTGTAGGCTAACCTCCAAGAACATGTGTGTATTCAAGCAGACATTATCTGCTCACTGGCTGCTCGATGACGCAGTGATATGGGCCTGCATTTAGTTGCTTCTGTACTATTGGCTAAGCGACTTACAGCAAGTGTCAAATAAGTCACGGGCCAATTGCGAAAGTGACACGAACTTACAGTTGCTGAAATTATAGCTTGGGGCCGAAAGAAAACGCGAATTTTTCAGGTCTCTACCCGTCAGTCTGTAACCGCTAAGAGCCACACTGTACGCGCATCATACTTCATCCTAGCCTCTAGGCACAATTCACTAAAATTGCGTGCAGTCCGAAACGTGACCGAACGAGGTCCTCCTGAATGAGAGTCCAGCGGTAACACGTCGGATCCGCATTCGGGAGGACCCAGGTTCAATCCCGGCTCCGGCCGTCCTGATTTCGGTTATCTATTGTTTCCCGAAATCGCTTCAGGTGAGTGTTGGGATGGTTCCTTAACAAAGGCCGTAGCCGACTCATTTCCCAGTTCCTGTACTTGTCTCTAACGACTCGTTATCGACGATACGTAAAACCCACTTCACAAACCGTGAAGACCGCTGCAGATTTCTCAATACGTTATTTGAATTACGTTCCGTATAATATTCGTTTCGATATTTTGTACACTATGCACTGCGTTTCATTTCGCTGTGGATTTTGTTATGTTTATACTTTTATTTTTTGACACAACTGGCGAGTTTCGTCTGCCAGCTGCAGCTTACCATGGCAGGGTATCAAGTTGATCGAGAAGCCGCTCTCGTGATTTTCAAGACGCCTGATAACTTAACTCGGGTTGCTATTTGAACGCACTTCCGAAGCTAGACTATACTCTGTCCACTCTAAGGTTGCAGAATAAATAGAAATTGCTAACGAAGTAAATGAAAGCAATTGAATTATATCTTGATTCCTCACATTGTGATTGTGCTGTAACACAGTTACGTTGTGTTCTTCAATATTTCAAATGAAATTTATGCCGTGCAAAAATTTTATTGCCATTCACTTGAATGAATTAGCGGCAACCTTAGAATGGATAGAATATAGCAAGGACCCTCGTGTGACGCAGCAGAAACCCGCCAGGCCCGCCCTATTCTGGGACGTCGCGGCGCGGCGCCCGGGGGCGGCGGAGAAGACCTTCCAACGCGTGCTTAACGACGCATTGTGTCTGTGCGCAGCGCCCGGAGTCGGCGGCGGCAACTTCCTGTGCGCAGGACGTCGAGGGGCGGAAGAAGGCCCGAGAAGCGGAGGCAGCCTGACGAAACGAGCTCCATAACTCCACACCTACTGGAAATAGCTTCCCCCGCTTTCCTGTCGGTGCCGCCGCCTCCGGCCGCTGTGCCGCGCCACAGTCGCTCTTCGCCGCGGGAGAACAAACCTTCCCCGGGGAAAACAACAGGTGAGGGAGACTGCTTCCCCTCCCCTCTTTACCTCCCCCGAATACGTCTGTTTTTATCACCTCTATACACATACACACATACGCAGAACACCGAGCGCCTACAAAATGTTAAAACAAAATACAAGTCAGAATTTCTCTCACTGCACTCTACTGTCCGTTAAACTACATTTGCTCACATTTCAATGCAAAATTTTATGGGAAATTTGATGCGTTGTCAACATAACTTTTCAAACGAAAATTATTATCTAGCGTTTCATTTATAACCATGGACATAAATTAAAATGTAAATGTCAGAGTTAGTAGAACTTTAAGATTGCTCTTACGTTGTAAACAAATTCCTTAACACAGCAAGGTCAGCACAACCTGGCAATAATGTACGGCTATAGAGAATTATTGTGCATTTACAAGTCTGCGCATAGGAAGAAATGTTGTTAACTTTTGACTCCCTCAGAAACATAAGGATTTTTTCCATTATATAAAATTGTGCATTGTATTCCGTTTAAATTTTACAAAAAAAAAAAATAACAATGACATTTGTTATAAAGTTAACATTCAGTAACGTCGAACACAGATAATTACGGTAAACCGTCCATATATCGTCATATAAGTTAAAATCATGATGATCCACGTTGCGGGCTTCACAAAACTGGGAAGAATCTGTACAGCTAGTTCACTAGGTTACCATCAGAGATCAGGTTCGTGTAGTTTCGGAAACAAGTGACCAATGTATCAAATATAATATCACAATTAAAATGTTTAACATATTTCTGGTACTGTATAACTGAAGGTTTGCCCTATTCTTATTGTTGCAATATAAAATTTCAATGTTTACTATAGTATACAAGCATAAAATGTCCTTGCAGGTTAATTCAGCGTACATATGCTGAAGTCTGCTGTTCTCTGTAGAGAAACTATTCTTTCTGAACATGTCACAAACTGGGACGGAAAGTGTGTTACGTACGCACATGAAGGCTGAACCAAGAATACACTGATGTACAAGGAAACGTAGGTTTTTGTTGTTTAAGACACTAGACGAGTTATAGCATAGATTTATGTTTGTAAAGTTACGAGAATAGCGAAAAGTCCTTCGGATATCGACGTATGTAGTTAAGAACACTGTAGCGGCCGATGTGTTGTTGCAAGGGACGGCTGCAAATTCTCAGAACTGTGCACTCCTCTGATGCGCGCGCCGTAGATATATTGTATTATCCACGTATTATTTTGTGACTGCTCCCTCACGAATAAGCGGCACATGCTGTGGCTTTAGAGACAACTAACATATAACTCTGTACATTTCTCGCCAACTGCTGTCTATGAATAACTTAAGTACAACAACCGCAAACCACGTACATTACAGGGCATGCTATAATTTACTATAATTTTACTCGATGGAAGATACCATGCTTCCTTCTGCCACAAACTTCATGGAGGATATTTTGTGTTTCAGCAATTCAGCAAGACAATGCTCCTTGTCACCGAACCCGCCTGTCAATGCAGTGGTTTGAGGAAAATGACATTCCAATTTTGCCATGGCCAGCACGAAGCCCGGACTTGAACCCCTTCGAGAATGTCTGAAGCTACATGGGAGCTAAACTAGCACAGTCAAGACCAAAACTATACACGAGCTCAGAACCATGACTTCATTAATTTGGTCAGACATTTCCATTGAATATTGCCAGAGTCTCATTAGAAGCATGCCCACGAGAGTAAAACAGTGCCTTAAAGCTGCAGGAGGTGTCATACAATTATACAAGTAAAACTATAAACAGTTTCATAGCGTATTTACAGTATTTGGCATGAAGAACAACTTCGTAATACCAAGTTCACATGTACGACCAGGTGGTCTTAAACTTTTGGTATGAATGTATTGAATATTTTTCTATTTTAACAACAGTTGTAAATCTGAATCCTTGTAGTGTTATACATGCTGTGTAAAATCATTAATCAAGTACGGCAAGTAAAATTAGCTGTAAAAATTTTTTTGCATAAAAAATTTATTTATTTTCCTTATTTAATTTAATTTAAAAAATGGTATCTCAATAAAGAGTTGGAATATTTTCACGTTTTTCTAACCAAATTACTGAACTTTATGTGTAGAAAAAGAAAAAAAAATTCTATGCTATTTACATTAAAGGTTTAAGGACAAACACTTATTGTTTTAAAAGTGGTGGTGGTCTTAAACTTTTGGTAGAAACTGTATGTGATTTTTTGTTCAACTTTTTTTTGTGATGTCCTTCTGGATACGTTAGTATTCCTTCCTGAAATTGTTATGTATGTTAGGTGTCTTTTCTGAAACACAACATTCGCTCGTATTGTCGTACGCCCACAAAAACGATTCAGTTTATGTTATTAAAACTATTAGAAGATTTGCAGAACTAATACATAGCATATAGGCTTTTACACATCATAATCTGTCCGGAGATTGTTCAACATAAACCCCGTGTTTGCTTTGTTCCCGCACTGGCAACTATGAGACAAACTGTTGAGAAACAAACACTACAATTATTGTGTTAAATTATTTAGCTAGGAAATTTGATGGTACGTTCTAAGCGGCCATTCTGAATTAAATTCAATGAAGAACAAGTTTTTTTTTTTTTTTTTAGAATGTTTTAGGCGCCGAAAATATTTCAATTTCCATCATCAACAAAGCCAAGTTCAAAAGGGACACAACTCATAAAATTGCATTTTTTAGTTGTGCACACCTATCTGCTGATAAACTTTCACACTACCAAGTTCAAATGGGTAATAAGGCGTTAATTCATATTTGTTATAATTATAATAATGTATTAAATTTTATTGGATTGTGGACATACGCCATTGCTCATGTTTAGCTGATCAAACCTGTGTTGAATGACAAAGTACGAAAACGAACAGGAAAAAACAATTATATAAAATGCACACAAAAATATATACATAAAAAAGCAATCCTAAAAGGAATATGTCAATTTTTTTTAACAATTGTTATATTAGGCAACAAAAAATTCTATAAACGGAATTCAGTCGAATTGTTGTGTCGATATTCGACTGTATTCCATTTCTAGAATTCTTTGTTGTCCAATATAACAATTATTTTGAAAAAAAAAAATTGACAGATTTCCTCTAGGATTGCTTATATATATATATATATATATATATATATATATATATATATATATATATATATATATTTGTGTGCATTTTATGTAATTGTTTTTTCCCTGTTCGTTTTCGTACTTTGTCATTCAACACAGGTTTGATCAGCTAAACGTCAGCAATGGCGTGTCCACAATCCAATAAAATATAATTGTAATCTCCCATTGCAATAAACATTTAAAAATCTCATATAATAATGTAGCAATAACTAACTATAATTGTATTATAATATTGATAATTTTACTAAAAGTAGACTAAAATCTTTCTTTGCCATCTGAAAGAGTTGCCCATCTTCTTTCATCCCTACAAACATCAACCAAATAAGTTCACTACCAGATTTTTTAGCCAAACAAAAATATTTGTAATGCATTTGACTCAAAATAGGAATTTTTTAGTTGTTTCCCTTTGAACTGAAACACTGATATGTCGTCTCTTGTAGTAATTATGTTTCGTGAGACTTTTTTGGTGAGAAAATTTGGACTGTTCATGAGGTGGACAGGATAAGTTAGTGAACTTTGATCTTCGTTACTGTGCGTGAACAAGAGAGGTGTTACCTTATGAATGCGTATTCTTGTGTGATTACACGCATCTACAAACAAAGAACTAGGGCAGCCACAAGACATTGATTGTCGTACCATAATGGTCGTCGTCTGGACGGTCAATACGAGACTGCTGGCGAGAGGTCAAGTGTTTCTCTCGCTATTCCGTCTTGCTTTTGTGTTTTTTTATTTCACGCGGTATGTAGAACTTAAATTTTCGTGAACTCCCGTAAGTGTTTAGTTCTTCCAGAGCTACTCAGAAAAATCTCCGAAGCTTCGTATATTGATAAATATGCTGCCGAATCCTTGTTTTCCTTGCGTTTTTGAAGAAAAAAGTTTTCCCTACGCAAATAATTTGAAGGGGTCATCAAAATAGCCACTGGTTTAACATATTTGTGCCAACTTCTTTCAATGCCATATGCGTATGGGCCGGTAGTTTTCGCGAAAATATTTTTGCAGAACTTTGTTTCAGTGCCTTACGTGCGCACCTGCATCTCTGCTATGTGGTCAGTGATAGGGTGCCGTAACACCCAGCAGCGTGTGGAGGTTAAACCCGCAAATCACAGACGTGTTGTGTCACAGCTATCCATGTATCTACTGATCGGCACAGTCAAATGAATAACAACTCTGCACAAAAACACTCTGGTAATAGCCATGGAGTTGAGCTGCAGGTGTGCACGTAAGACACTGAAACAAAGTGGGGCAAAAATCTTTTCTCGAAAACTACCGGGCCCTACTTATGTGTAGAGAAGATGGTTTACCGCGGGAAAACTTGACTGTCTGCTGGGTTTCAACGCACGTTAAGCCTACCAGAAGATAACTGGCTTTCTCTTGTGCACGGAGCTGTTGCCCTGTTTGACTGAGCCAATATGAATCCCACTATCGTAATATTGATGCCTATTATTGGTCTGCAGACAGCTACGTTGTGTCGGATGTATATCACCCGTTCATAGATGTCACATGAAACTACAGTATTTTCAAAGGTATGTTGGCACAAAACATTTACGCGATATATACCATCATCTCTACATATGTGCAGCTCTATAGCTCTGCTTCATGTGGTCAGCGATTGTTAGGGACCCTTATTTTTCGCGAAAAGAATTTTGCCCCTCTTGTTTCAGTGCCTTACGTACACATCTGCAATTCTGCTTCATGGTCATTGGGAGCGTGTCTATGTGAAGAGTCGTATCTCATTTGACTGAGCCAATTATACCAACGTTCCTTCAACACCACACGTCTGTGATTTGCCGGTAAAATCCCAAGGCACGCGAGAGTTAAAATATCCAATCACTGACCACGGAGCAGAACTGCACACTGAGAAAAGACTATAGTTGTAGGTATCGTACTTTTGTTACAATAGGGAGTGTAAAATCGTTTTATTGTCGGTACTACTCTTGACAGTTCCTTCAACGATCTGTTTTGTAGAAGAAACAAAGAGCCTTGTTGCTTTTACACATCATAATGGTAACTTATACAAAACAGATTGTTGAAGGAACTGTCCAGAGTAGTATAAACAAACAAACTGTTTTGTTGTCCCTATTTTAACAGAAGTATGGTACCTACAACTGTACTCTTTTTTTCAGTGTAGATGTGTGCGTACGGCACCGAAACAAAGTGAGGAAAAATTCTTTTCGCGACAAACAGGGGTCCCTAACCATCATCTCTACATATTTGCAGCTCTGCAGCATGTTGTCAGCGTTTGGATGTTTATAACACTCAGCGTCCTGGAGTTCTCCCCGCAAATAACGGACGTGTGGTGTCGCAATATCCTTGGCACAGTCAAATGCGAGTGACGCCTCTGCACAAAGACGTGCTGCCAATAACAACGAAGCAGAGCTCAGATATGTGTGTAAGGCATGGAAACAATTAGTGAAAAAATTATTTTTACCAAAAATCACTGGTTCCACCGATCTAGTATATGCATATACATGATTAGGGCCATGAACTTTTCGCGAAAACAATTTTGCCCCTGTTTGTTTAGTTGCCTTTCGTGCACGTCTACAATTCTGTTTCATAGTTAGTGATTGGATATTTTAACTTTGCACATGTCTTGAGGTTCATAACCTTTTTGTGATCGGCACAGTCAAATGAGAGACGTTACTACACGAAGACACTCTGCCACTGCAACAAATTGGGGCAAAATTATTTTCGCGAAAAGTTCATGGCCCTGTACATGATGATTAGAGATGATGGCAAATCGCGGGAAAACTTGACTATTTGCTGGGTTTCAACGTACATTCAGCTTACCCAAAGATTATTGGTTTTCATTTGTACGTATAGCGGTTACATTATTAAACTCAGCCAGTTAGAATCCCGCTGTTGTTGGCTGTTATTGGTCTACAGAAATCTACGTTGGGTCAGACGCACATCGTCGAATCATACACCTTGCAAGTAACTGCAGTTTTTTCAAGAGTAAGCTGGCATAAATAATTTTCGCGATAAACCATCGTCTCTAATGATGATGTCAAAATTTTGGGTAGATGGTAACGAATCAGCATAACTAATATAATTGGGGGGGGGGGGGGTGGAACGTGATCATGAGATATTCTCACACATGGAATACAATTTCACCAAGGCCAGAGTAAATGTTACAAATTTAAGCCCTGGAAAGTACGAAACAGACAACTAGACTTACACAACATCTGGATGTGAGTAACAACCTTTGCGGGTAAATGGATAAAGCGAGCCGGGTGTAAACCGAGCCGACTATGTCAAGTGTTATGTTTGGAGACGGGAAAAATTCGCGGGTTCATTGACCTTTAGGCCAGCCTCCAAGAACATCTGTGTATTCAAGCAGTCAACAGCTGTTCATTACCTGCTCACTGATACAGTGGTATAGGGCATATCAAGATATATTTTTGTTATTGGCTCAGAGACTTCCAGGGAATAGCAAATAAGTAGGGCTAGGAAAAATTCGCAAGTTCAATTATCTGTGTGCTAGAATCCGATGTGCTATGCATACTCAAGCCCTGTCCGTTCATTTTCTGCTGTCTGAATGCGTAGCAGGTAAGGGCTTCAGTATAGGCCTACACAGGATAACGGATTCTAGCATGTTGGTCGTTGAACTCGCGAACTATTCCTAGCCCTACAAATAAGTCAAGGACCAATTGCGAAGGTTACATAGTCATCATACATAGTTAGTGGAATTCTAGCGTCTGCGTAAAAGAAAACGCGAATTTTCCCCTAGTTATTTGTGATATAGTAAGCCACTTAGAAACTTTGGAATTCGTCTTGTGCACAACTGTGGCGTTCAGTTTCATTCAGCGCAACGCGTTTAACTTAAAAACAATAATAAAAAACAAATCTACGATGAAAACGGATTTGGATCTGTTATACGCGATGGAGGCTCGAAAGCGTAAGAGAAAATAAATAGGAAAAAGGAATATTTCTCGAATTGAACGACCTTCATATGCATACTCAAGGTGAGATAGTTTTACAGCTTTTTAAGGGCAGTTATGTGGGGAAAAGTCATAATTTTACACTTGTATAAAATGTGGTAAGTTTTGTAGAAATTACTTGAGAGTACATTTTCCTCTTACGTAAAAAATTTGGCTCATCCAGTTTTCCCACAAAGGCATTTAAAAGTCAAAAATAGCATATTTTTACTTCACACAAAACTTGGAAACCAATAAACACAATGAAATGAAACAAATCACATCAAAACTACATGCCTCATGCAACTCGACGATATCTCTACTCAACAGCGTCCCGGTGCCTAAGATGACGCCCGATGATAGCGTTCTGGCCCACCTTACTCCGCGTCTCGTCGACGTCTCTCTAGACGGCGTCCCGATGGTGGCACTCCACCCTCCCGTCTTCGCGGCTCGCCGACATCTGCCCTAAAACCGTTACCGAAGTCTCGCTTGGTTCCCAGTTGGCGCCAAAATCGCCGCCACTTGCCCTGCAGGCTTTGGTTCAGTTGGGCCAATCAGGAGCCAACTTCCAACAGGTGACCCACCCCTCGAGGACAGCATCTCCTTGATAGAGCCGTATTTGTTATACAATTATATTATTTCTTTCAGATATAAACAGACAATTACATTAAATGTTTTTCTCATTGTTAAATTCCTTATTTCTTATATTAATTTTTATTATTAATTAGTATATTATTTTACATTTACGTCTTAAAAGCTACCGACCGGCTGCCCTCCCCTCTCGGCCAACATGTAGCGGGGTAACTGAAGCGTGGGTGGAGTAGGAGGCCCAGACGTTTGCCACTCAATTGCTCTTCAGTTTCCACAAATACACAATATCTACATTTCTGCTTTTCTATATGAAAACAGGCACAGTGATGAAGGCTTGATGAAAGGTATTTTACTGTTATCCTGATGTGACGACGAGAAGAAAGAGTGGTCGCAAGACATAGTTCTGATTGCATATGGCATTAATGATAATTGAGTAATACTTCTGTCCATTAATATAATTAATTGCGGAGGCGACCATGCGGCACGTCACAACTCAAAGTATATCCTACGAACAAGTGCCGCTGGTAGATTTAATTTCAGGAATTAAATATAATATGTAACTTTTGTGAAATAATGTTTTAACTCGCGGAATAACCCTCTCCCCTCACCAGTGTTTTTCATATCAGCATTTGATCTCCTGGATTTATTATGCTGCCAGCGTGTATTAATATTCCCCCCTCCCCCGCCACAGCTTATTATGCAAGATAATATAGTCAGCTTAGTGCAACAACTAGCTAACTTTCTAAGTTATATGCAGATGTCTACTCTAACCTTATGATCGTTCCTATTGGCATGTATGTAATTGTGAATGTGATAATTAGGAGTATTGTAGCAACACAAATTTTATTTCAACAAATAACTATATGTGTCTCAAAAGCAATTGTCACTGTTACAAGTAGATATCTCCAGCTACCTACTGATCTAGTTGTAGTAATAAACCGACTCTGTTGTTTCACAAAACTAAAAGGTTGGATTCGATTTTCGAAACGACATTTAAGGGTCTACCAGCTATCAAAAACGTGCAAGAGTTCGTGTAATGCCGGTGCTTTTTGTGAGAGGGCTCAATTCATCGCTGTCCCCGGGCTAGATTATAGAGGCACGAGTATTTCGCGTATTGATTCTAGGTCAGGTTGGACGCCAAGAACCTTTATATAACTGTAACTTCTGTGAGTAGACGGCAGCTGTTTCGACACACGTTCGGATATTGCAAGCCAGTAGTAAATAATAAAATAATTCGTGGGGCCACCCACTTGTACGTTTAGAAGCCAATGGATATTCATCTTTTACCAGTGCGTATATAGGACTGAGAAGTCTAGGCAGTTGCCAGATTAATACGCGAAATACTCATGACTCTAATTATACTACATATAGGAAGCTCTGTGCTGTTAGTTTGGAAACTTACAATTTTCGCCGCTAGTTCCGCTGAAATAGGCGAGGCGTCAACTTAATTGTGGCGCTTAGAGAGAATTTAAGGATGTTCACGTGGCAAAATGCGTAATTTTATATTTGCACGACAGTGATTTATAGACGTTACTTGTGACTACATTTTCAACCTGTAAATAATTTTTTACCTCTCATAGTTTTCACATAGCAGCATGTCAAAGTCAGAATTTGCAAGTTACGGGAACATTTTATATCATATTAATTAAAATTAATTTAAATAAAACTAGTATAACAACCGCGCACCTACCGTGGGTATGGGCACCCATGTAATGGCCAGATCGGGACTCGAACCCATGTCTTTCCGAGTACGAGTCTTGTGTTTCACCACTGCACAAACTCGCTTGATCAGACAGACGAAGAGACAATACGCGTCTGACGGCGGGTAAGTTGTGGAGATTAGGAATTAGGTCGTTCATGGTGGGAGGGGTTGCCGCCCACTGGTGATTGGTAGCAGTGCTACTGCTGCTACAGTCAATGCAGCGGCGCGCGCGGTCTTCGTAACGAACACAACAAAGTTGTTTGTGCCGCGAGCACTTGACCGGCCGCTTCTGGCGCTGGTTGTTTACGTTGCTAGGCTTGCTGGGTGCGGGGAAGGGGGAGGAGAAACAAGAGGAAGGGAATTAAGACAGCCGCAGTCTTGCCGGCGACCATCTGCCAGATGGTATTTCCGTGACCAGGCGCTGCCCAAGCGCCACCGCAGTACCACACCACATTTCAGTTTCTCAGTACATCTACAACTCACAGACATGGACATTGATTTATGCAGCCACGATTTTGAGGCGAAACGATTTTGCACCATTTGGTTTCAATGCCTTGTAGTGCCACGGACTTTCCACAAAAATTATTTTGCCCCAGTTTGTAGTGCTTCACGTGCACATTGGCAATTCTGCTTCATGGTTATTGGCTGCATGTCGATGTGAAGTGCCGTCTCTTATTTGAGTGTGCCAATGAGAATAAGGTTACTGTTGACACCGCACGTCTGTGATTTGCGGGAAACTCCCCAAGACGGTGAGAGTTAAAAAATGAATAGCCAATCACTGACCACGAAGCAGAGCTGTGTGATGTGCACATGCGGCATTGAACAAAATATTGCAAAAATTTTTTTACCAAAAATCACCAGCTGTAAGCATAGTTTCCTATAGATCATTCGGGATAAAGTGAGCACTTAAAATTTAACCTTTAAAAAACATCACTAGCCGTAACTGCATATAATTCAACTTTAGTTAACTTACTGCTTGTACAGTTGGCAGCGAAATTGTGCAATATACTTCCGTGTGTTTTCCCGTTTAAATACAATAATACCTAAACAATATCAACCGAAATCGACGTAATTGTATTATATATAATTAGTAAACTTTTTTTTATTAAACTGTATCGATTCCTACAGACTGCACAATTTATCTTACACGCGCAAACATCAAGTGACGTGTCCAGAGAGGTTAAAATTTCCCGTTGTTAGCCGTTACGCGCGGAAAGATACAAATTGACTGAAAATAGAACGTTAGCAGGGCTTTGTTGAGTGAACTAAAGAGCGCCGAATATTTGTAGCGAAATTTGGTGACAGAATTTGCAACATTTAAGCCTTGTAATGGAGGGACCGCAGATGGATGTGATGGAACTCATTTCTCTGGTTAAAATGTATAAACCAAAGTATGGTCTCAAATGTAAAGCAGCACTTATAAATACAACATAATCAACTTGTTTAGCCCCAATATGATGCACTGAGGAATGGTTGGTTCATTGTAAAAAATTATTTCCACTGCAAAACTATGGGTTAAACGAAGAAAAAGTTAGGGAACATTTTTGTAGATTTCTTTGTGTCGATTATTTTTTTGTAAAAGTTATCTTGTTATAAAACCAACGGTAAACTAGTTATTAACAAAAAACACGTTTCGAGTGTCATTTTTTCAAAATGGCGGCGTCAGCTCAACTCGGATCGATAGGGACGTTTAGTATTCTCTTCATAACTTAATTGCGAACGTCTCTACCAAAAATCAGCTTTTTCGTAATTTATTTTTCAATAAATTCTAAAATGCCTGGACTAAATGTCGACTGCTTCAATGTAACATGTCCAACCCTGACGTTCATCTTTGGCGTGTTCCCAAGCTATGAACCCGGCCTTTTATTGACTGCGATTCGTCTTATAAAACTGCTCCTTTATTGGGCATATAAATTTACACAGCCTGTCACTCACTAATGATTAAACTCTTGAAGTATTAATTATGTGAATGATCAAACTGAAATTGTCGTTCCTTGCGAGGTACTTGTCATCGCGTCTAGTGTCCGATAGAGACGTGGCCTCGACTGTATCAGTGCGGCAGTCGCAAATAATGCAATAATTCAAAAGTTTCTCTTAATCTCGACAATATTTTAATTGCTACTATCGTTCCGTTTTAGGACGTCACTTTAGTAAGGTTCCCGCGGCAAAGTTTGTCAGCACTTCCTTGTCCGCGAAACAACTATTACGTCAAAATAATGTGACTCTATTCCCAATCCGAATCGTGAAAGTACAATGAAATCGGTCAACTTACTCACAATTAAACTTTCGCAAATTATCCAATATCGATCGATAATTGGCAGCGCGAGCGTCCCTTTCTAAACCCCGCGAACTCCTGCCCCGATCAAAACTTCCAAAAATGTTATAAACTGAAAATGTAGCTGACCTGTGCGAACCACCTTTCGAAGGGGTCCACGAGCAACTGCCGCGATCCGGCGTCAACACTCCCTGACAACCACAACCTTCGCGATCTCCACGTTTCTAAACTGACTAATCACCGACCTTCCCTGAAAACAGGCCACGCCCCGTCTCGGCAACTGTCTCACGACACAGGCCCTTCGCTATTTATTCTTTCAAAATTATTTAAATTATTTACATAAATCTTACATTGCATAATGACACATATTTCCCCCACATACAATCGTTTCCTTTTAATTTTGACACTTTTTAAATACTATATGCAATTCCATTTATTTTCATTTTTGCCACCAGCATGGCTTCGGCTCGTTCGCCACCATTTTAGAAAGTTAGGGGGGGGGGAGAAGAAAAGAGCCTCGTTCCAAATTTTCTCGCTGTCTCTCAGAGTGATTTCAAAGGGGAAGGGGTTACACTGCTGGAGCATGACTGGGCCGCCAGCGAAGTTTCTCTGAACAAGCAAAATAACCCTTCTTACACTCATTTTTAGACTCCCTGTGGATGCGACAAGCCTCGGCCACAGACGACTAGCCTCGGCGACACTTTTTTCGTGGCCCCTCGCAGAGTTCATATTTCCTGTTCTGTCTAGTGCTGACTTCCCCTCGACCCTCTCTAGAGGCTTACCAACAACACACTTTTTCAGTTCAGTCTTTATGCTACACATCTATCCTAAGTACGTATAATTTATAAACATATTGAAATTTTGCCCATTACAGTTCCCATCTCGCTTTGGGTCAATGATATCTCTGGTGTCCCGGTACTGAATATGTGCGTAATTCGTCTTTAAACAACTACTTATTCATCCTCCAGTCATAAAAAGGAGGGGGGGGGGAGTCGGGAATGGGCTTTGTACTTAACGTTTCGTCGACAGCAAGGTCAATAGAGACGGTGAGAGACAATTTTTAGTACAATGGCAGGAACTGGAAGACGAGTCGGCCATGGCCTTTGTAAATAGGAACCATCCATAGATTCATCTGGAGCGATTTCGGGAAATGATGAAAAACCGAAATAAAGATTGTCGGAGCTGGGGATCGAACCCGGGTCCTCCGGAATGCGTGTTATCTTTGCTCCAGCTCGCTGGGTCAGTAATAAAATGCGCAGGCCGATAAACTGTTCTGCAAAATACGGTGGCACGAAATATTCTCGCTATTTTTTACTCTGTCTCTATTCCTGGTCCATCCCACAAACAAGTACAGCTGGTAAATACAATTTCAGGAATTAAATATAATATTACATTTTTTTGAAATAATGTTTCAACTCACTGAATGTCCGAGGGAAGGTGGAACTGTGTTAAAATATCCGAAGAAATCATTGTCAACAGATCTGTCAGGTAAATGCACTCGTTCGAGGAGATACAATCTGTATAGTGTATCCAAAATTAGAGTTAAAAGGGGTGCAGAATCTCACAATATAAAGATTTTGAGAGATTTATCTAGGAATTTTTTTAAGATATGCAGAGTAATGTTCAGACATGTCGTCGTGTTATTTCCGTAATTAAATTTGGCGTCTCATCAGTTTGTCAACAGGAATTTCTTCCCACATAACCACTCAGGTGGCTTCCTATATTGGCTGCGTATGCTATAAAGGTTATAGTAATGCAGTCCTCTACGCGTCAGCCACTTAATTGGCGTGTATGTAACGTTTTAGTATTATCCTTTTACCCAAGGCCGTCGACAGAAATTTCAAGCCCTTCACAATATTTGGGGTCTTATTAAACGGGCTTCCCCAACCACTTTACCTACTATGTTTCCTGCTCGTTTTCGCAAAAACTCTTTTATAGCTCTACAATTTATATAACTATTTTTTATGTTAGAGGTAAGGACGTTTTTACCAGTGAAAGAAATACCGTAAGCTGGGGTGTCTTTGGGACACGTTTACACACTTTTCATTTTCCATGTGTTACAACTGTATATAAATATCAATAATTAAATTTCATGAGGACATTTACTGTTTGGAATTTATCGCAAGTAAATTTCTCTACACAGGGACTGCCATATATGCGAGAATTATTAATGTCCCAAGTCACCCCTGCTCGCGGTTTGTGTATATTTTACACGTAGTATTCAAGAGCTTCATTAATAATTTTCTAAACGATTCACTAAATTCAGGTGTCAGTATATTTGAGTGTACAAGCAAATCCTTATGTTTTGTAACATTCTTGGTTAATTTTTTAACGATACCAGCACTATAGATAAAAATAAAAAATTAATTTATTCAAGAGTTAAACATTATCATTAATTGGCATTTCTCAGTTAACACAGTTTCACTAAATACATTACAAAATAAACTTAAATAAATAAAACATAATGAGTGTACGAAAAACCTGAAGTTGCCAAACTTTTTAAAATGCTAGTGAGTGACAAAAAAAAATATTGCATCTGTGTGTGAAAACAACTAAAATTATGTAAGTAGGCCTAATCGTTTGACAAAATCTAATTTTTTTTAATAATTGGATTTTAAGAAATATGTTTTAAACATAATATATAAATTAGGGTAACGTTGTTAACTGATTTTGATGCGAATGAAGTTAAAACTTCTAACTTAAATATTGGCAAAATTTCTGATTATGTCATAAAAATTAATATTGTTTGCCAAACTAATCAGTTTATATTTCCAGCAATGGCGACCTTAAATAGTTTTTTTTTCTATTTTCAGATTGCTAAATTAGCATTCACTTTCTGTATTTGTCACAGTCAAAGACAAAACACATCTTAATCTGTAACAAATTTCAAGGAAAACGGCCTCAAATTTGAGAGCATATTATTTAATACTACAGTAAGATGAAAATTAAGTTTGATTCTAAACCCTTCCAAAATATAGGCTGAGAAAATTTTTCCATATGAGCTATTTTTTCTACAAAGTTCTTTTTAAATTGTCCATTAGCTTAGTAAACAATAATGTGTGTGCGCTCTGTGGAAAACTTGAGATTATGTTTGAAATTGGATCACACAAAGCGACTTATTTTTAATGTAAAATTATTTTTATTGAACAATACTGACATACTTAAATTGTAGGAATAAGCGAACATGCTACACCTACGGGTGCTTTAATGCTAATGCTTCATATTAGACATACATTTTAAATATTATTGTTGCATGCTGTGTTTCTGAGGGCTGGGTGGTTGGAAACTGTATCGAAACACCTTATGGACTAGCCCATGACTCACAAGCCGAACGGCTACGTGGTGGTAGTCACGCCGAACTACGTCATAAAGATATATTTCAACTGTGTCTTAAACCTAAGAGACCGGTCTACGAGGCTCAAGTCACGTCCCAAGCATGACGTATTGTCTATTTTTAGACCCCTGTAATTCAGCGAATCCCCGGAGTTTGGCCTGAGTATATAAGCCCAGAATCAACAGATTTGGGAAGAGTTCGCTATTGGTCATGCTAGAAGAAGGTACTACGCTTGTGGAGAGAGACTGGTGAAGACATCTTGGCGACATCAGAGTCTGTTGTGAGGCTGCAGGCACATACCTTTGGAGCAGTATTGGGCGAAACAAGAGGACAGCTGCTGCAGGTCGACGGACAAGGAGGTGCGCGACGGGAGTCGAACCGAAGACCTCAAGAGTGAAGACGGGTGCACTCGGGGTGTTGCGCAGTACATGATGAGCCATCACCACTTGGGGCTGTTAAGGTTGTACATTGTCACTATTTGAAAGAGTGTTGGTTGGCTATATGACTGAACTTTTATTGTGATTTGTAGTATTAGATTAATGGTAAATATTTTGTGCTTTAATTGTCAAAGTTAATTA
Organism: Medauroidea extradentata; assembly: GCA_003012365.1. NCBI lineage: Eukaryota > Metazoa > Arthropoda > Insecta > Phasmatodea > Phasmatidae > Medauroidea > Medauroidea extradentata. The sequence goes on from PNEQ01034181.1 coordinate 56,941, forward strand.
ACGTTTCTGTGACACAGTAGTCATTGTGTCCATAATTAAAGGTGTTGTGAAAGTTATAGTTGATTGCTGTTCTTTGTATTTTTGTAAGCTTTGTGAACTAATAAATCAATAACTTAATTCAACTATTTTATTTCCAATTATAAGACCTCTATTTCAAAAAACTCAGAATTGCCCACTTGTAAATTTTTGCTAATCTTGTAACATTATGTTTTTCAACTTCTTAATTTGACTACTAATACGATTTCACAACAAAAATATAATATTGTGAGACTTACAGTTTCACGATATTTACAGTCAATTTGTTCTATTTCCCTCAAGTTGAAGTTAATGCTTTAGTCCTTTTATACCATAAACTTGGTTTACTTTGTGACAGATGGGGGTGACTTTCTGCCACTTAAAATGTTTATTTTGTGATTGGTAAAAAACGTAAAACTTCTAATGGACAGTTAAAATAAATGGCGTATATTACTTAAATGAAATTACTTTTTATTTACACAAATAAGTTAAATAACATATAAATAGAGCATTTTGGATGTGACAAAGTCAACCCTGCTGTCACAGAGTAACCCCCTTTTAAGGTAACGTAACTTTTCTCACATGCGTAAACCCGTGCTGGCAGTTCAGAAGATAACAAATAAATTCTATCTGTATAACTCTCATAAATGGCAAATGTATACGTTACACAAGAGGATTATTTAACAATAACACACTAATATATTGTGCACATTGCACAGCACGAAGGCAACCACTACAAGTTAACAGCTTACGTGATAAATATTTTGTTAACCTCGCACTTCAGACGCGAACAATATTCTCTCTTTCAGTAACAAGACCTTGTGCCAGATGAGTCTACTTTCCGAGAGGCTTGGACAAGAGTTAGGTTGGCTAAAGTGCGTTATGGCGAACGGCGAGGCGATTGCTAAAGTTGAGCATTTTCGCTTTTTCATTAAACTGTTTAAAAATCCTATTGAATATATTAAATTTTTCGATTTAATATTGCTGAATATCAAGAAATTTGAAAAGTTAAGATATTAAAATAATGTCTAAGAGTTCACTGACTGAAAGACTCTATACTCCAAACCGCCCCTTAGGATATAAGCGAGCACTAAGAAAAGATTATGTTTTTAATTCAATCACTATATAAGAGGGTAAAAAGGAATTGGATATGTTTTTGATTAAAAATCGATATAGCTCGAACCCTATGGATTGTTGTGAGTTTCAAATCAACGTGACACTCATACAAATGCATGCTAAAAATTTTTAATATTTTTTTTCAAACTTCACCCCAAACGGGATGAAAATATTTGAAACGTGTTTTCGATTAATCCTCAAAATATATATCTAACGCACCAATATTTAGAGTTCATACTTCAATTACAAATAATTGTTAGGCCTACGTAAATAACCGAAAAGTTATTTTTAAGAATTTTTCTATAAAATCTTAAGGGGATGAAAATAACACAAATGAATCTTCGATATTGCTCGAACCTATAACAAGCCTGAATACTTACACACATTTTTCGTTTGAATATGATGATTACGTCAATACCTGTAAATACATTCCAGGATTTTTCTACATTCAATCTCCCAGAGCTGTAAAAGAGGGATATATATATATATATATATATATATATATATATATATATATATATATATTAATGAATCGACGATTTAGCTTTGAACCAACGGGTTATCATCGTGTGTAACACTTTAGTTTTATACTCACATAAATGTTAAAAGTGTATTTTCAAGATATCTTGGCGTAGTTTGCTTCATGATGATGCTTACGTTGACTAAATACTTTACATATGTATATTTATATATAACTTTTTCTACTGGATTTAATAAACTCATTATCATGGGGAAAACTCGTTTTGTAAACCCTCAAGGCATACGATCCAAAAAGCCAATATGACTATCGAGGGATTAAATATACGGCGTTAGTAATACTATCTAAACATAATATTGTACAGTTTCCTTTGTGCACGGGCGTGTATCCATGGGTGGGATTTCAGCATTTCGATTAGGGGGGCCATAAATAAATAAATAAAAAATTTCTCCTAAAATCTTTCACCAAATAAAATTAACTATGGTAGTTGAGTTGCATTAGACACACTTGACATATTGATAATAGCCTGATACTTAATTATGTTGTTTTACTAAAAAATGTGTTAAAAATCATGATTTAAATAAGTTCTTTCTTTTTCCTTGGTGTAGTAAACTGAGAAGAAAATTTTCGATCAGCACGCTTGCTGCTCGATAAGACAGGCATGGGTGTGGGTATGATTTTATATTTAAATACGTTAGTTTAGACTTTAGAAGTAGTTTCTCGTACCTTCTGCTTTGTGGAGGGAGGAGTGGTGTAACAAAAATATCGACTACGCCAACTTCTCAAAGATGCTTAGAGCCAGTAGTAATCCACTCTTCTCCAACGGAACGCTAATACATTAAAATGTTTTAAAGGGAGATTTCCTTTCCCCTACCGCCCCCCCCCACCCAGACCCACCTATTTGTCTCTTGTATTTTTTGTTTGTATATTCAACTTGTCCTCGCTCATCTACGCCATAAATGAAGGTATGGGGTATTTATATTTCACAGTTTAAATTTCCTCTTTTTACTGTTTATTTAATGATTAATGGGATGGTGAGCATACTGTTTGCGGCGATTTGTTTAATCGTCAGAGAAAAAAAAAAACAGCGTTTAAAACTGCCTGGTTTGATTCCGAGCAGTAAATCAACGAGAATAAAAGATGCGAAATAAACACAAAAACCTTTTTCGTCCAGTTTTTAACACGGTTTCCGTTTTACCTCTCGCAGACGAGTTTTTGCACGTACCGAAAGTCGCGGTACCTCGGCATGGATGATTCTGCTCTTTGTTGTCTTCCGCTAATGCCGCACAACACAATATTAACTTTTGAAGTCATCACTTGCTTCCTATTTGTGACTAGTCATGGGAAAAGGGACCTTAACTTTACTTTTTGGTATAACGCAAAAACTGACGAAATTCTGAAGAAACTGGTTTTGGTTTTATACAAATAACTTTAAAAAATGAGTGTGTGGTGATAATTTGAATTTAATTGTTGACATATTTTAGTTATGAGAAAACAGGGCTATTTTCGGCTTTCCTGATGATTATACATCTGGAAGATAAGGTCGCTTTTCCCATGGCTGGTCACATTTGTGCTCTGTTGTTTTTAAGCCATTTAAAATAAATAAAATCTATGCTTGCAGCCAAATAGCGATCGTTTCTTGATTTGGTATATTACAAAACTAAAATAAAGTAAGATAAACAACCCTCTTTAAAAACAAATATTATTAAAGATCACGTCTGAGACTGGACGTTACCGATATAACAAGTAGCCTTGCTTGCACAATTTTTCGCATACCTTTCACCTTAGACGTATATTTGTTTGTAGGCGAACACCTTGCAATTCAAAGACTTTTATAGAAAAACAACGAACATCGTGTTTGCAAAGTCGTTTAAACCATACATTTCATTAAATGTTAAATCTTAAGTAAAATGTGCTCATAATGTGAATCACGTATCGGTAACCACTGCATGTATGGCCATGAATCTTTGAGAGAATAATGGGACTGGGGGTATTTTTATCTCGTCAGTATATCTATTTATTGTTATCTTTGACGTTATCGATAACGTAAGCCACATCGTGAGATAAATTTCTCCGTCATCGTGTCCATGAAGTATGATATAGCGTTTTTCATAATAGTGATTGTATAATCAGAAAAAAAAAATAAGCTGCAATATAGCAGCATGAAATGTAATTAAAATAATTGAAATGAACAAATTTTAACTAATATTGTACATGGGTGTTTAATAATTCGGTCATTGTCGTTATTTTGTAGCTAATATTTTGGTTTTACATTAAACTTTGTCTTATTTTATGTGGTATTATTGTGTTTACTGTATTTGGATTATATCATTAATTAAATTTAATATGTAGGTGCTTTTGATAAGAGATCGCTACTGTTTTTTTAAAACATTTTATTCCTTTAAAAACAAAACTCATACAGATATGAAATATTGAATTTCAAAACCTCTTTTACGGGCGCGGTGTACAGCAATTTTCATCGTTATATTTTTATTTTTATATTTGTAACAAATACTCTTTTTTCTTATTTTGGACACAAATTCTTACTAAATTTTGCTCTTCTGAAGTTTTTTTATCTCTCATAGTTTTTGCGTAATAACTTGTTAACGTAAATATTTGCATTTTACGGTTTTATTTACGCCACTAAAACCAACTGACATACCAAACTGAAAATATTGATAGTGACTAAAGATGTTGTAGGCTACAAGGTCTCCTATAGAAGAACAAAAAATTTATTTTTATTTTTAAAAAAATTCTTAAATTTTTTAAATTTTAACTTTAAATTTCAGCAAATTTTTTTTCAATACAAAAATATTTTATTTCTTGGAGGTTTACAAGAAAACTACGTCACAAAATTTTTAAACGAAGAACTTTTCTCTGTAACTACTTCTTATAACTGTAATAAATTATTTAGAGGTGTAACGCACCAGTATGTCGATGTGTTTCAGTAGAAACAAAGAGTAAAAAATACGTTTACTTTCATGGCAGAGTTCTGAACAATTTTAAAAGTTATTCGCACCTGGCGTGGGAGTCGTGCTGTAACATGGTACGAAAAGTATTTTTTCATGTGTAATTATTAAAAGTGTTTCCTGCGCGCTTAACTCCGAAAAGAAGGTACACTTCAAACTGTGTCCTTTATATTTTAAAAAATGCCGTCCGTTAATTAAAATTATTATTACCAATCTCCCAAAAAGTGGTAATTATGGCTTTTTCACGTTGCTGTAGCTGAGAAAATATCGACCGTATTCGAAAACGTAATGATAGAAATATGCATTCGATTTAATCACATACTTTTCACAAATAAAATAACATGGTCATCGCTTGATGTCCCATTCAAGAACACTTTCTACGAAAACACTGCACACAAGTTTAGTACTCCGCGCCTAGAGGCGATGAGATGTTCGACGGACATGTTGAATTCGACTTACCACATTCCCACCGTTTCCATGCCTCATATATATATATATATATATATATATATATATATATATATATATATATATATATATATATATATATATATACATATATATATATATAAGGTCTAAATAACTCTTCAGAAGCAGTCAAATTCAAATTGTATTAGTTAACGTAAGTAATAAACGCTTCGCATATTTATGCCATTATATTTACATGCTGAAGTATTGTAAATATTTGTACTGTGTATCTGCCAAAAAAAGATTTCATCGCCGGTTACAAAACTTTTTATAATAATGCTGTACATGTAGCCTACATTATATTCAGAAGTCGTAAATTAAGAGGGCGTGGTACATAATCCAACGCTAAAAGCATTAATATACAGTATAACTAGGTTTCTTGAAGCCGATTTGCGAAAATTAAACAATAGCAATCCTAGACAATAGTTTTAGCCAACGTTTTAAACAAAATTGTTTCCAGTGTTACGAACTTCTGAGGCACAATCTCTGACGCCGGAACCTCGTGCATTTAATTGCGGCGCAAGATATCACGCGTAACAAATGAGTAATTGTGGATAAATATTTACTCATAAAGTTGGCAAATACCATTACCTAGGATTGTCGTTGAGTATTTTATCCATATTAGCTTTGAAAAAAAGCGTAGAAATCAGTTGATGTTTTCCGCGTTTATTTATCTACCATGCACTCTTAAGGGCTGCGCAGTCAGTAAGTGTGTTTGGTGCAGAATACGTCAGCGGTAAGTGAAAAATAGAGGTCAATTTGTGTTGGTAATCTTTTAGAGAATTAATGTATATGTGCACCGAACTAAAAGGGTTTAACATGAAACATGACTTCATAAATATGTCAAGTCATGTCAAGCTGTGACTTGTTCCCCCTTCATTTTTTAAAAATTAGGAAATTCGACAGACTTATTTCCGTCAGTGATTTCGAACATATAATACAGGCCTATATGGTGTAGGGCATAAATAATTGTTAAACACGCATATGATACTTGAGAAGGTTTAGGAAGCCGATATACACAACCCATCAAACAACGAAATATCTTATGTCAACTTTGTAAGTAAATGATTAGCTGGCGAAATGTGTTTCCGATGGACTATTATCACAGTAAAAATTCTGTGCATTTTATTTCTTCGCAAGATAGTTACCCTGGCAAAATATTGCAAACTAGGTAAACAATTATTACTTGTAATAAAAATTTTTAATGCTGTCTTTAAAAATTTTTCGTCGACTTCATTTCCTAATCATCTTTAACTTGAACATATTTATGGGAAAATAATTACTTCCTATTATCAATGAAACTCTAGTCACCACACTAGGGGAAAAAATTCCCAAGCTATCTGGATGAAAAGATAATTGTTATGGGTGAAGATTCACAGCTAAAGGAGAGCATAGTGTCTCTTTTTTTTCTTTTCGTGAATAGTTTTATTTGCACAATTCCCGTAAGATTTGCGGGATGGCAGGCAACCAATCCTTCCTTGCCTGGAGATGTAACCCCCTTAGCTACCACTCTTATTACGTCATATTTCCCTTAATATATATATATATATATATATATATATATATATATATATATATATATATATATATATATATTGCGCATTATTTTCTGTTTGCATTCAAGCCGTGACGCTGCCGAAACTATAGCATTTCTACTGTTTTGTTCTTAGAGCTTTAGAATTTTTTTCAGAAGATAGAATTATTCAGCATAACCATTGAAAATAATTTGGAGACTTTCTTTAGCGCAGGTGGTTTAAAAAATTAACATGCTAAAAATCAAATGTACCACAGAATACGTTAACTGTAAACATATAAAAAACTATACTTTTTTTTTCATTAAAGTAGCCATATTAGTAGCGTCTGTAAACATAAGGTAGGCCATTAAATGAACGGTGTTATCTTATCATCAACATTTGTCAGTTAGATATAAAATATTTTTCTGCTTTGAAACTGTCTTACAAAACATATTTTTGTCCTGTATGCTGTGGTTATAAATATTGACTCTATAGGAAAAAAAAGGGTTTCGACTGTTTCAAATCTAAAAAACTTCAGGACGTTTTACTACTAACTAAAAACTGAGGCGCTCAAAAACAAGTGGAGTAAGTCCAAAAATGTGTTTTCCTGTGATAAATATGTTTTCGAGAAAACCTATTTCTATTTCTCAGATAGGAAATTTCGCGAAAATATTTTTGCAGCACTTTGTTTCAGTGCCTTACGTGCGCACCTGCATCTCTGCTATGTGGTCAGTGATTGGATGCCGTAACACCCAGCGTGTGGAGGAAAAACCCGCAAATCACAGACGTGATGTGTGGCAGTTATCCGTGTACTGATTGGCACAGTCAAATTAATAAACAACTCTGCACAAAAGACTCTTGTCAATAATCATGAAGTTGAGCTGCAGGTGTGTACGTAAGACACTGAAACAAAGTGGGGCAAAAATCTTTTCACCAAAAATTCCCGTCCCTACATATAATATTGTTGTTTACGTATTAACCTACGCTGTGTTAATAAATATAGGCCTATGTTCAAATGTTTATATACATATGCCCCTACTCACTTTAAACCAGAAAGCAGCGAGCATTATTTATGGACGTACAACACTTGTGTTCTGAGCGCGCCTATTGGCGCATAGACGAGTGATGCATTACACCGTCCAAGTACTGCACTGCACAGGATGAGCAGTGTGGTACAAGAGAGGACAACGACGAGAACATAAAGAACATATGGCAGCAGTTTGCGGTCACAAAAATTACAGCAAAACAGATGACGCTTGAAACAGATATAAGACGAAACAGGGCAAGAAATAGCCATACAAAGGTTACTCCTCACATCTTATGTAGAAGAAATGAACTGAAGATTAGACCCAATTATACTGTACTAATATTACTTAAAAGCGTGTCATACATATATTTTAACAAATGAATCGGAAGTTGCAGCAAGGGCACATGTCACAAAAACGAATTTTTTCAGGAGAGATACAAAACTTACTAGCAAGAACATATTTAAAGATAGTCCGATACAATTTTTTCCACTCATATATGGTAATCATATACTACTGCCAAAAAAATTACAGATTTAAGTCAAATATATTTTGGAATGAATTATAATATGCCATTGTGATTATATCCTTTATGCAAAGTGAGGTCTGTACATGTACCCTTTCTGCAAAGAGTGGACTACATGTAGGCCTACACTCTTTCTGCAATATTGTCTTAGTTTTTGAGCACTGTTCAAAGGAATACATCAAACAATACCATCTACATGACATTACTTTAACACAGATTCCACCTTCAGAACTCGACATTATACAAAGAAGCATACAGTATGAAAGAGCGGGATTTAGCTGATACACAGGCTTGCCATATTAACGAATCATCAAATCAACCACGAAAATTCCCTACTTTGCATAAAAGACACATGTGTTCGTTATACGTCCTTTCTGCACCCTCCCCCCCCCTTTTTTTTACACGACTTCCAATTTTCAATAAATATTCGTCTTATGTATGTCCTTTCTGCACAGTTTGAAGAAACTACCTTTAAAATATTTTTCCAACCTGGAAAGTTTGACCACTTGGCTCAATGGTTATCGTTCCTGACTGGTGGGTCAAGGGTCCCGGGTTCGATTCCCGGCCGGGGAGTAAAATGTACAGTTGCATTCACGAGTTCAGGGCTGGGTGTTTCGTTGTCCTCTGGTCCACGTACTGCGGAAGACAATGGCGAATCATCGCTGTATCGTCCTCGTGTGGTCACACCTCAAGTGTTCCTCCTGAGGTTCCAACCAGCTTCCATGCTGAATACTCAATGAAGAACCCTTTCTGCAACTTCCGTTTCAATTTATAACTTCATGTCTAACAGGGGAGTAAATAAAAACCGGTTGGAGGAATTCATTTGAGGAAATGTGTAGGGTTCTGAGAACGGCATTTCCGACAGAAGTGGTGGTTAACCTTTGGTAAGAGGTCAGTTTCCACAGGCCGGCCGCCTGGGAAGATAAGTCATCTGGAAGAAGATGCGCGTGCCTGTTGGAGCGATGATCTAAGAGCTGCAGAACCCTCGGCCTCGTCGGAGGAGCAGTCGAAGAAGAGAGGCGCGCCACCCAGTACCCCGCAACTAACAACAGTACTGCCACTCGCCAAGCCGCTATTGTAAGGCGAGAGAGCTCGCGAGACCCCCCTCCCCCTCCGCTTTTCTTTTTAATCCACGTTGTCTTCCCTTTCTCCTTCTGTCTCCTCCTCCTCTTCCTCCACAACCTCCGCCTCGTCGTCGTGCGAAAGCACAGGCCGTGCATAAACATTGTCTTCCAGTCGCCAGCCGGCCTTCGCCCGTGATACGTGTCAGCTGCGTCGCTCTTCGTCGCGATAATCGCGCGTCGTCTCGTGTCCCCTACATCCCTCCTCCCCCACTCCTTGTAGGAGTCGCGGGCGGCAGCTGGGTGCTTGTTTACGGAGCCTGGCTGCTAAACAAACTAATTGACTCCGTTTGTCGGGGAGGAGCGACGCTGGTCGGAAGCCGTCGCGCGCGGGGAAACCTGTTGGTCGTCGTCTAGCGTGAACGTGGTGGCGTCGCGTCGTGGAGACCCGTGTGCGCGAGTGTGTGTGAGCGTGTGCGTCGACCAGTGAATAGTGTGTGGCGGCGGAAGAGATACCCCACGTCGGGCGGGAGCGGCGACGTCACGACAACATGGCGACGTCTCCGCCGCCGTCGCCGTCCCGCCAGCAGCTGCAGCACGCCATGCAGATGGTGGCCGACAACTGGCACAGTAAGTATCTGCGGCGCGAGGGTGTCGCAACCTTTGACAGTTCGAGGACCGCCCACGGCACGTCCCAAGGCAATATTCCCCGAGAAATGTACTGTGGGCGTAGACCTCTAGCTTTACCTAACGCTAGTTATACTGCAGGCTAGAAAGAAAAGGTTTTCTTATGGGAGAGAATTTCACAGGGAAAAATTCTGCCGCTATTTGCACTACAATCACCTACACCACGGGCCTAATAAAATACGAAACAGCTGTAAATGTACATGTAATTAGGTTTTACAGAGGAAGAAGTCATTAGTTTTAATTTTAAAGTGAGAAAGAAACCAATTTCGGATTTCAAATTATCAAATTCATGTAACTTGAAATTTACGAAAGATCTGTGACAGCTGACAGGTCAGTTTACTCCTCCCATCGACACCAGCGTTCGAGAGACAGAAATTTTCCCTGTGCCAAACTTTTAAACTTTGATCTTTCCAACTTGTAATATAATTAACATTACCTCACACATTGCAATATATCGTATGATTTTTTTGTACAGGATAAATCAAAAGTTCCGGCCCATTGCTATGAAACTGAAGTGTCACTGTTGTCTGCACAGGTGATAAGAACCACGCTGAGATAACAATTCTCATATTAAACTCTACTGATAAACATCCTAGGAAAGGCGTTTGACTTACTTTTTTTTTGTAATAGGCCTACTACATTTGACTGATTTGTTTTGTTCTACTGCAACAGGCTTGACAGTGGATCGGTACTTTTGATTTTGCATCATTCTGTATATTGTATCTGCATGCAGTCTTACACAAAATTATAAGAACTTGCTAAATTAAAGTTTGGCTACTTATCTTGTGATTGTGAGTTTGCAATGCTGGCTGTTTTTTTAAAACTAAATACTTTTTGCAATAATTTGTCTTCGAAAAAAAAAAACAATTTTTTCAGTAATACAAAATATAATAGTTTCTTGGAAGTAGGATTTTTGGTTTAAAAATAAACTGTATTGACAAACTGGGATTTACTGGGTCCAAGGGCGCCCGGCTCTGTTGGGGGGGGCGGGGGGAGGGCAAGATCATAATATATGTTTATGTCAACAAGAACGGATAAAGTCGGTATAAATTTGTAGCCACTGGCATATTATTTCGACACATGAAATCGTGTTGATTACGAAACTTATCAAGTGCAAATAGTATGCTATACGTTGTATTAAAAAAGTAAACTAAACACATTGTGGAACATCTGTTAGGGGGGTTCATGTCCCCCTGCCCCCCCCCTTTTTATGGATATCCTTGTGTGCCGTGGTTTAGGCCAGTAACGCCGACAAAATAAGGGATGAGGGCAGAAGGGGAAAATCCATAGGGGTCTGGAACCAAATGAGCCCAGGTGTCGGTCGGATTTTTAAAATATCATTTGTTTCACGTTAGCATGAATAACGTCTTATTAATTATTAATATAATTAAGCAGATTCTAGCAAAATTTAAATTTAAAAAGTGAGGAGATGAATTTGAGATGATAAGGACACCCAGAAATTTACTTGAATAGGGACTTGAAAATCTGTCGACGGCTCTGGTTTAGGTTATGATGCCTCTGAATGCTTCAACGATGAAGTAATACACGTCGTATTACATTTTAAAGTTTTATTTGGAAGCAGCGTATCTGGAACAGTCAACAAGAAGAAATACTTTCTGTCAAATTTAAAAGTGTCATCGTAAGTGGAAGTTCCTACCCTTTTTTTACCAGGACTGCTTAGAACATATATATTTGATGCATTTTGGATCACGTTGACTGCGCGCGCTATATTTTTCGCAATTATATATTTTGTTTATGACAACAGTAGACCTACTGAGAATGTCGCAAACATGGCCTCAAGTTTTCTTTAATCCCTCTAGATGATTGAGCTTCTGTGTAGCTGTAATAAACATTAGTGTATATTATGTGTTTAGTACGTACGTAAAGTGTAAGAAGAGAGTGCATGTCGGCCGCGAACCAGCAACATCTTATACAAACCACCGGGCTTTTTTTCAGTTTTTATCGCACAAAAAATACTAGTAGGCCTATACACAGTATTGTTTAGTAATATTTGGATAACCGTAATCGTAACTGAAATGTTTATACAGGAATTAGCGGTGGTCAGCTACACGTTAAAAACGTAGTAATTTTTTATATATAAAATTATCGTTCCCTTAGCTGTCTTCGCAGACAGTCGAGATACTCCAGAAAGAAGTAAAGCTTACTGATAATATCCCTTTCATGTTATCACGAATATTTCCAAGCACGGAATGCTGCACTAATAAATAATTCAAAATAGGGTCCGGCCTATAATTGTATCAAGTTTTTGAGAGTACTTGTCTAACCGAAAATAACTTATTTGACTATCTCTCTCTCTCTCTCTCTCTCACTATATATATATATATATATATATATATATATATATATATATATAAAATAAAACGTTCAACAGAAGTTGGATTCCGGAGACACAAAAAAAAAAAAAAGAGTGGCACCGAAAATGAGAAGCCAAGTCGAGTTATATGCTGTTCACTATAAACTAAACACTCAGCAGAACTAATAATAAATAAGACCTGTGTTTTATTGGGCCCGTAGATGTAAGTTTTGGGAGCATAGAAATGTTTACACATGTTTTTGTTACATAGAAGATTCCGTATTAAAATTTTTAGAGATGGCTGCAAAACAACTGAAAGTAAACTTTAAGCAGTGCTCACTTTATCGTGAACGGCCCCTTAACAATTTTTTTCCTTGCCAGCCTGTAAGTATAAAGGCGAATGTCTGACAGCCGGCTTGCAAGGTTCCCGCACGCCGTGTAATGGCTGCCAGAGATAAGGGGCGACCATGAACCGACCGTAGCAGTCTCTCGCTTCTCCTCGTTCTGCAAGTTCGCGTGCAAGCAGGCGAGGCGGTGCCGCACGTCTTCGAACGTTGACCCAGAAATTTAGTTCCGAAGTTTTCCCCGAGGGGTTCTTTGTGCATACAAATTTCGTGTACGAACATGCGCCTAGGGGGCATTTATGGAAGACATATATTTTTCTTCTTGGAAATAAAGAAAATAAACGTTTGGGACACGAGGTCGCCCTGGGGGTTGTGTTGTAAGCGCCCGGGGCGTGATATTTTTGGCGCTCCCTCTGTCCCCCTCCCTTTGGGGTCGACGCCTCTTCAAACCCTTAAGCGTTTTTCACAATAGAGCGACGTGACGCTCAGCGACGAGCGTCAGCCAATCAGAACCTTGTCGCTAGCGACGTGCGTCGGGAACATTGCACGAGCGGCTGACGTAGGGTTTGACTCTCATCGCTGGCGACTGATACAAAGAAAAAGAAAAATTGTACCTTTTAAAGCTCATGGAACTATTTTTCAGGTTAGAACAAAATTAAAAATCATTTTTATCCTAAAAAATTTACCAGTATTTGCGTAAATTAGTGTAATGTATTGCGTAAGTTCGTTGACAATAGAGTAAATACATTTGTCTTACTTTACTTCTCGTAGAAAATGTAAACTCTATTTTCTTTTTGATATTTATTTATTTGAATTGTTGCAAGCATATTAACCATGACCCATAATTTCGACTTCTATCACGATAATATTTTTTAAATCATAAACTGGAACAGATATCGAAAAACTGTTGCGCAATTTTTTTACAAATTGATTTACTATGTACAATGTAATTTTTTTTTGGATAAAGAATTATATCGATCTGACTAATTAATACATAAATATTAATTTCGTAATGTGCTTAACTAGCTGAAACCATTATGTATTTAGTCTTGAAAAAATCAGTCAATATAATATAAACGGTTTTTAACAAAACTGTGCAACATTTTTTCGATATCTGATCTCGTTTAGTATTTAAAAAATAACTATCGTAAAAGCTGTAGATGGCTTAAGACCTTGAATAGAGGTTCATTTCTTTACTTTCCGTTCACGTTTCTTCAAAACACTTATAATTTTTAAGTTATTTCTCTAGGCAATAGATGGCAGCATAAGTTCGTGTTGCCATGAAGATGTAGCAAGAATTCGTCGCTGGCGGCAAGCGTCGGACGTGTCGCGCCGCTGTATTGTGAAAATCGCTTTAGCGTGTACATGTAGGTATATTGTGAAGTTTAGCGCGCGATTCTCAAGTGACTGCTGGAATAAATAGTAACGATTTGATTAAGGCCATGTTCTAGGTAGTTTTTTTTTTCTTCACGTTGCTTCAAGAAACTCAAAACTTTAATTAAAAGGAAAGCTTAGAAGAAAAAAAAGCAGTTATACGATACTCTTCGTTTGAAAAAAAAATAATTTACTTGATTTTTACCTTATTTCATAGAAAAATTGGTAATACTTTGGGGGCGGGAGAGGGGGAAGTAACTGTAATGTTTATCGCTACCTAAAACATTGGGTACATATTAAGATATGACTGTGACAAAACAATTTAGGGATTCTTCGATATGAAAAGCATGTTTCTTTGAAAAAATAGTTTCAAAATCACTTGTAAAACTACTGGTCGTGACCTTTAAATTTACACAAATATTTAGCGCCTAAATGGAGGCTCGTGCTATCTAGCATTCTGTTTTCCATTTCTGTGGTTCTCCTCACACCTCTAACCCCCCCTTTTTTTTATTTCCCCGACATTTGTGACAATTAATTTAGAATAGTTTCGGATAGTTTGTCAAATATACAAAAAATACGCAGTGCTAATTTAGTACGGCCTCCGTTTAGACACTAGTCACAGACAGTGGTCAAACAGTCTCTGAAGAACGCCGTCGTGGGTAACTAAAGCGCGCTATGCTAACAAAACAAATTAATAATTGTCGTCTTTTTCATGCACCTTGTTTGGTCCTTGTTTGTTTGATTTTCCTTTTATTGGTTTTTCTTTTCATTAAATAAGTTACCGACTATATTTCTATTTCGGAATTATTTGTATGTGTATTTCAGGCTTCCACGGTTTATTTCTTCGTTTTTTTTTTTTTTTTTTTTAATTTTATGTACCTGTTTTTTGTACGGCTCAACATTCGCTAGTTATTGCGTATGCCTATATCCGACGAACACTTCAGTTTGTCGAACTAATAACAGTTAGCAGTAGGCCTAGACGACTTGTAAACGTTAAGGCCTCGCTCCCTAGTTTAGCAGTGGTTTCGGAAATATTTTTTTGTAACGCAAATTAATACATATATCAAAAAAGTCATTGGCAGTTTTAACATTTATACATCAACGTTTTTATATGAATTTTTCTGTTGCAATACACCAAACTGATTTTTAGATTTTCCCCCCGAAATAGTACACATTTTGTTGTGAAAATAAGCCAAAATGAAGCAAAATAATTTTTTTTCTCGTGAACGGTACATTATTTTAAAAGATTATCTGCCAAAATTGTGTATCGTATGACTGCACCCAGTCTCAAATGTTTTAAAGCATTTGGTTAACAAATACTACTTGCAATTGTTTGAAATAAACGGGAGATCATGGCCTTAAACTGAGTTTTTAGAGAAGGGCGTACATGTTTTAAATGGATTTTACTTCAAAGAGATAGACACACACACACACACACACATAAGGAATGGAAGGTTTCGCGAAAAGGTTTTTGCACCATTTTATTTGGGTGCCTTACGTGCACACCAGCAGCTGTGTTACGAGGTCAGTGATTGGATGTTTTAACTCCCAGCGTCTGGGGGCTGTACCGCAAATCACAAGCGTGTTGTATCGCAGTTAACCTTGCTCTGATTGGCACAGTCAAATAAAAGACGACTCTGCACAAATACGCCCAGCCAGTAACCATGCAATAGATGTGCGCGTGTGCACATAAGGCAATGAAACAAACTGGGGCAAAAATGTTTTCGAGAAAATTTCCTGTCCCTATATATACGTATGTCAATAAAATGTACGACATTTTCACGCAATATTGTTTTTGTTAGTAGTGCGTTGTTGTTTTGTATGATACTGACTACACAGTTTTGTCGGTTGGTAATAGTATGTACCTCGGCGCGCAGTATAAATAGAGCTAATAAGCTAGCGAGGTGCAATAATATGACATTATTTGTTTACTTCAAAACTCAGGTAAGAGTGAACGGAGAATAGTCCCCCTCTTACTACAACTGCAGTCCCGAGTAGTCGAAATGTGATTCTACGTTTACTAGACGTAACATACATCAACCTGGACGTGGAACTCAGAGGGTACTACTATCACCGTGCAGTGATGCCACATTACGAACGAAAAATGTCTTCGTGGGCCTATTACATTTTGACACTTCAAATTTCGTCTCCAATTTGGCAAAGGATTCGCGTGGTTTTCTTACTACACGGCTATTTCTGGACACACTGAGGCTATTCTGAATTGGCTGCCAAATTTACTGTAGTCGTTCTAGTAAAAACGTGAATAGACCTAGTTGGTAAAGTAATAAAAGAACGCATTAAAGCAGCTACCTTAAAGGATGTATAAAGGCAGATCAGGTTCGTAAGTTACTATTTCATTGGAATTTTACCACGTAAGTTACCCCTGTCAGGTAGTACTATTATCATTGAATGCTATTATCTCATATAGTAGGGCATGTTTGATTTCAACGTCTTACTCGTAGAGATTTATGAGTTCTGGTACGGTATTTCCAGACTCAGGTAGAATGGGTACGTATTCCAGGTTTTAGTAAATTTAGGGAACTCATTTAAGTACAGGCTTAACATTTGAATTAGGCCTTTTTTTTGCCACTATACGATTTTATTCATTAGCTCCCAAAGTTACATATCTCTTTGACTCTAAGCACACAAATATATTCCATTTCCTAAAACTTCAGTAAATTTTGACATTTCTGATTACACGATATGTCACTTAGGCTAATTTGCAAGACAAGATTTAGTCTTACTGTGTATGCAGTGCAATGGTTACCTCAGATTATTTTAGAAGAATAAGTGTGCCAACCGACAGTGCATAAAACATGTACAACTCTTAAAACCTAAGTTATCGCAGTACCTACTGTCAAAATTTGCTGGACGTTATTTGAGACATCCTAAATACACAAAACTCTGCGATAACACTGTACACTAAGTAAAGATCCTACACCTCAATAACTCGATGGTCGCGCTACCTTGTCTGCCTTTTTATTGTGGTTAAGGTCTAAGAACAAGCAACTACAAGGCCCAAAATGCTCGACAGGATAATGTGGTCTACTTTACAGGTCGTTGAGCTGGGGAATTTTACCAGGATTTATTTATAGACTGTGGTCCGTATGGCATACGGGCTTCGTGTTAAATGTGTTAAACGCTAACATGTGAGCTTTGTCTGCGCAACTTCCTCTGCCACAAGAAGTGTGTCGTCACTGCGTGTAAGTGCAACGAAAGAAACAAGCTATTTTGTTCATGCTCTTTAATGAACTGAACCGTTTTTATGCACCATCGCGAACGAATGTTGCCTAGTTGCAGAAAAAACCCACAGCAAAAAAATCCGTATTAGCTGATGCCAACAATCGTATATTACGTATATATACGGTACAGAATTCCGGAAGGAAGTATAGTGGTATCCAGACAGACGAAACGTAATCAAAAGATCAATTACACTAATTAATTTCGAAATTTACAAGAATGAGTGAAACATTTTGGTTACAGTTTAACATTTAGGTCTATAGCGCTGGTGAGGGGTGATACGAGTTATGGGGCAGCGCCGGAATGAAGGGGCGGGGGAAACGGGAGATCCCCGAGAAAACCCACCGACAAACTTCATCGTCCGGCATGATTCCCACATGCGAAAATCTGGGGGCAAACCCCACCGGGAATCGAACTCAGATTACCTTGGTGGGAGGCGAGTGGTCTGACCACTTTTTAAATTATTTTTATTACAAATGTTTGGCTTACGCCTCGCCACTGCACCAAACGTTTACTCTAGATACGTTGCGTCTGTGTGTGAGGCAAGCGCGGTAAGGTTACCTTTGACCGACGTATGCACAGTTATCGCCTCTCCGTGCAAGCTACTCAGCTGCCGTACAGTGCTTAACTAGTATCCTTTTTACTATGGGACTTTTAAGCTGTGACCATATTATTTTACTTGGGGGCAGCATTATTCTAAGTCTTGCGCTTGTTTCTATTGTTGTGTTATTCGAATCCTGTGGCAATTTTTCAAGATACGTCAGTCTGAAAACCCCAATTTTGGCCATTTTGAGGGGCCTGTAAATGTTTCTGATAAACGTGCCGAATTTTTAATACCATAGCGACATAGTTTGAAGTGTGTGTTCTTTTCGTAGATATACAGATATAATGTGCGTTAAAAAGTTTAGTAAAAAAAAATAACCGTAACTCACTGCAACGCTTTTGAAGCGCAGGTAGGGCGGCCCCTTAAGTTGCAAATTCAAGTGACCCCGAGTAATTTGTATTTTGTGCGTTGTGTACGATGACTTTTTATGATCAGTCAAGACGAACATAAGCACCAAGTCCTGAACCCGAGGAATCGAACATGAGACGGGACCCTTGCCTCAGCGCCAAGGAGCGATAAACACTGAGTCATGCGGACGGACACCCCTCGACTACTGCGAACCCACAAAATAACAAGAGACGAATGGACGTGAACACAGACGAGAAGTGGCAGAGTAACTGGCTTCCTTCGACGGCAGATGCGACGACTAAAATGTAAATGGCTAAATGTTGTACGACAGCATTTTACGTGCACAATGTGGCAACACTCCACGGAGAAAGTCCCTATAGCGCTCCACGTCCAGGTATTATTTTGTGGATGTTACTGACGTAACCTAAAAGCATGCTTGGTTGCTCGGGATTTGAACCTGCTCCCATAATATGCAGATCAGAACAGTAGTAGATAGGTCGAGATGATGATTGTATATCGCGAAAATGTTTTGTGCCAACGTAACCTTGAAAACCCTGCAGTTAGTTGCAACACATATGATTGGGCGATGTACGTCTAACACGACGTGTCTGCTGACCAATAACAGATATCAAATATTATAGTAGCAGGATTCTTATTGGCTCGGTCAAACAGGACAACAGCTTCACTTACAAGAGAAAGTCAGTAATATTCTGGTAAGATGAACGCGCGTTGAAACCCAGCAAACTGTCAAGTTTTCCCGCGATAAACCATCATTAGAGATGATGGTTTATCGCGGGAAAACTTGACTATTTTCTAGGCTTCAACGTGCGTTCAGCTTATCAAAAGATTACTGGCTTTTCCTTGTACGTGAAGCTACTACCGTATTTGACCTAGCCAATAAGAATACCGCTATTATAATATTTGATGCATGTTATTGGTCTGTAGACAGCTACGTTGTGTCAGTGTTTTCAAGGCTATGTTGACACAAAACATTTTCGCGATATACCATCATCTCTAACCATCATCTCTGTATAGGCTATCTGAGAAGCGCGAGAGGGGACTAACTACAGTGCTATGTTGCAACACTGCACGTGCCACATATTAAATGTCTTTGTGCATCATTGTGCCACTAATATTTTCGTCTGCAATTTAGCCCAGGATTTGCGTGGTATGCTCATTATGCGGATGTTCCTGGACGCCTGCATATGGCCAAACAAACTGTTATATCCTCTCTCCCTTCTAATGTTGTAGTGTGGGGATCTATTACTACTGATTCAAAACACCGGCAGTTTATGTCCTTAGATACTTCGGAACCCTGGACTTGTTCCGTCAGTCCCACGAGAGATACGCTATAATATCGTTTTAAAGTTTTAATCACGGCCTCATGCGAATATCACAATCTTCGTGACCGTCGCGGCAGGAATCGGTTTTATATGTGTCTTCCCGCGAATCGGCCCACGTCCACTCTTCGTGACGGTCGCAGCAGAAGTCTCTTTATATATTCGGCTTACTAAAATCGCCCGCGGTGGCTCCGCGAGACGCGCCCACACTTCGTGGAGGTCGCCGTCTAAGTCCTCTATATATACGTGGTTTACCACAATCAGCCGCGGTGGCTCCCCGCGACACGTCCACCCTTCGTGGAGGCTGTCGCAGGAGTCCCCTTAACTTTCCCTTCGCGCCTTCATGACGAAACTCTCCTAGGACCGCCCCCATTTAAACCTACAGCCAATCGCGTCTCTCGTGGGTGACGACGACAACAAACCCTGCCATTCCTCCGTATCCATTTATTGTATCCTTTTTAAATTCGTACACATTAACATTAATGTCTCTTTGGACTTATTTACAAAATTTTATAAAATTCTAATGACTAATTATAAAGTTAATCTTAAATTGTACAGCAGGGGGGTGGGCGTAGCCACGCCTCTAGGTGCCCTAATTTTCAGCATTCAAGCCGCGCGCCCCTCGTCGGCTCAAGGCTGCTCGCTCGCTTTCACCCCATGTTTTCGCAACTTTCCCTCCCCTGCTGTGTTGAACGTCAATCTGCCGCTATTGAGACACACAAAACATACAATTCTAATCATAATGAAATTTCAACTGGCTTTCTACGACTATTCTAACATAATTTACAGTATTTACAATATATGTGTTGTTTATTTTCATTTAAAGGCTATATGCCTGTTACAAAACGTGTATAACTTGAATCAACTAAATATTTGGTTGTCTGGCAGCAGATTAATTTCTTTCAACAAGAGAGTTTGTCCATACTTCTTTTATATAAACAATGTCAATATTTGACGCATCTTATGTATTGTTCGGACAACAAATATTGTTGGATAAAATACACATTTGTTTCGCAGTAGACAAACTTACAAAATATGTTGTCTGATCCAAACCTTTTTCTCTGTATAGCAAGACTTTTTTTTTTTAAATCAGTGTTTCTCCGTAAATAACAGTTCTGGCAATACGGCCTTTTCCAATGAAAAGTAAAAAGTTATCTAAAGACGAAAAGTTATCTGTAGACACCAATTTTTACTTTAGTTTTATAATATGCCATTAAATAAATATCTACTAAACATGGCTAAAAATGGAATTTTTTTTGTACTTTTGGGGCTTTGGCTCTCCGTCTCTTGCAGGTAAGAGAAAGGAAGGTAAATATGAGCCGTTCACGATAAAGTGAGCACTGCATAAAATTTTATTTCGGGCGTATCTTTACAATTTTTAATATGAAAACTTCCATGTAAGTAACTAAAAACCAGTGTAAACGTTTCAACATTCTCAAAAGTTAACATATATATTGGTCCAACAAAATATATTTGTAATTAATTACAAGTTCTGCTGAGTGCTCGGTTTATAGTGAACAGCCTATACATAATGGAATCTGTAGCTCATTTATTTGGCTTTCGACATATACAATAATATCATATAACTAGAGATGATGGTTGGAGACGGGAAAATTACGCTTTGCTTCATGGTTATTGGCAGCGTGTCTTTGTGAAGTAACGTCTCTCATTTGACTGTGCCAACCACAATAAGGTTACTGCGACACCAAGAACATGTGTGTATTCAAGCAGACATTATCTGCTCACTGGCTGCTCTATGACGCAGTGATATGGGCCTGCATTTAGTTGCTTCTGTACTATTGGCTAAGCCACTTATAGCAAGTATCAAATAAGTCACGAGCCAATTGCGAAAGTGGCATGAACTTACAGTTGTTGGAATTATAGCTTGGGACCAAAAGAAAACGCAAATTTTTCAGGTCTCTAATGGTGGTTAATCGCGGGAAAACTTGACTGTCTGTTGGGTTTCAACAAACGTTCAGTTTATAGAAAGCTCACTGGCTTTTTCCTGTTTGTGGAGCTGTTACCCTATTTGACTGAGCCAATAAGTATGCAACTATAGTAAAATGTAATACCGGTTGTTGGTCTGCAGACAGCTACGGAGTGTTAGACGTGTGTCGCCCAATCAAACTTGTGGCGAAAAACTACAGCGTTTTCAAGGGTATGTTGGCACAATATGTTTCGCGATATAGGTACCATCATCTCTACATATAACCCAATAGCAGATCTAATTTGCGTGCTATTGGACTACAACGAGCCGGGAACCGCTCCGGGCCCTAAGGCCAACTATAGCTCACTCGTCACACGCGTTGTCGACTCTAAGCTCGAGGTGCCTAACTGGCGCCCGTCTTCCGTAACAGTGGTTTCAGGCGCATGTATGCAAACCAGCATTAACCCCATATAAATCAAGGCTAATTTAAGCTTCACTATAGCATTAAGAGTTTAACACATATCAACATAATCTTCGCGTTTTATAAGAGACCAAGTCTTTCTTATTTTCGCTGCGTTTGCCGAAGTTAAGTATAAAGAATGGTTGCTACGAATTTTACAAAACATTTTTTTTCGTATCACGTTCATAATGTAACCGTTTGTTATACTCGACTTCGGAAAACGCAGCGAAAATAAGAACGACTGTGCCATTGCTGTATCGCAAAGATAACGTTGATATGTGTAATACTCTTATTGCTATAGCCAACCTAAAATTAGACTTGAATTATATGGAGTTAATGCGTGTTGCATACATGCGCCTAAAACACTGATACGTCCTCTTAAGGGTGTATACATGGTAAAAACGCATAATTTTATGTTTGTACGACATAGTGTTAGTTTTACAAATGTCACTGGTGACTACATTTTCCACTAGTGAAACTTTTTTAGCTCTTATAGTCTTCCCATAGCGGCATGTCAAAGTCAAAATTTGCAAGTTACGGGGACATGCGAGCAACAAAAACAAACTGACCTACGCGAAGTAAATAATTTACACTGAAATTAGATAGCATGAGTCCTATGCTAAACGCTTTTAAATCGCACAACGCAATTACTTTGTAATTTAAAAAAATCTAAAAATAACGGTAAATTTCCTCATTTATGGCCATTAAAAAACTCGAAAAGTTATTGCTTTAAGCAAAATCGATTGACGAAAAATGATGTAAGTTTGGTAAGCTACATTGTTTTAAATAGATGCTGTGCTGTATGTATTCATTCGTCTTGACTACTTCTTGGCGCTGCTAGTCCAAGTCTACACATTTCCGCGTGAGTAAGTGTTGCAAGGATAGACATCCAATCTTAGCCAGCGTTGCCAGACCAATTATCCCAAGCTCCACAGACACCGTAACTAAATTCCACACAATTCCACACATAGTAAAGGCGAAAGTAAAAGCTCAACAAATTATGAAAATGTCCTTGTTTTATATACTTGCTACGCTGACAACTTAACAAGACAAGTTAACCCCAAAATTTTGCGGAAAGCAAAACGTCAAATAAAATAAAATTTTTATTTTTAGTGGTAAAATAATCATATTCAAACTAAAGCCTGCAGTTTAACTTTCAACTATAATAATGATTCGTGAATGGTCTCAACAAACGACACGCATAAATCGTAAACTAATAATAAAAAATTCTGTTTTAATTTAAAATTTGGCATTCCACACAGATTCCACATAGGCATTCATTCCACGCAAAATCCCACGAACCACTTGAAATTCCACACATTTTGGCAACACTGATCTTAGCTGAACGCGATCGCGGGCGCACGTTTTCGTTCGCAGACTGAACTGCTCTGGTCCTCATTACTTTCACGGCACGACGGCGGCGCAAGAAAAAAGTGCAAGTTGGCGGCCAACGAAGAAGGATAGAGGAAGGGGGAGTTGGGGCGGAGGGGCGTGTTGGGTAGCTGGCGGCGACTGTGGTCTCTGTACAGTGCTGAGTGTTGCGCAATCAGTTGCGCAAGGTCAGAAGATGCCGGAAAGGCGTCACGTGGACGTTAGTCGATTATACGAGCAACTAAGCTGTCTGCAAACTTCTGCCCCTTGGCACCGTATGTTACGCTACGCGGCAATCAGATGCAATAATTGCTCTGTAGGGGTATAGTAAATACACATAATACCAACCTAACCGTAAAAGAAAATGATACAGACCTGCGTTGGTCTTTAAAACACACTTTCCACAAATAAAGAATACTGTCACCGCTTGATGAAAAAAAAAAAAAAACTAATGTTCAAATACTCTTAATAACGTTTCTTACGCAAAGCCACGTTCATAATTGCTGCTGTAACATACATAGAAAGGTGCAGGTTAGCCTACAGGTTGCTGAACTTTGAAAAATTCTCGGTTAATTTTACTACAGCGTAGGAAGAAAGCTCAATATTTTTAGTTTGAAAAGGGTCAGTTAGGCCGCTAGTTGCTCTGGCGCAAACTCGCCCATAAAAATCGTATCATGTTCCTAACCTGCAGTAGAATTAACCTTACCATCTTCAAGGGTTCAACCACAGACTATTTTCGAATACAGAAGTGAAATAGCGGGTAGGAAGGCAAAATCAGCTACAAACGACAGCAAAATGGCTTCGCTGGTAAGCAACATGGCGGAAATGCCTACCGCCAATCAGCGTAAGGTGGCTACCCTGCTAGCCGGCAGCCAAGACAATAAACATGTCGTAACATGCAGGAGCCAAACAGACACGGGGTTGGTATCAACTGCCTCGCTCAGCCAATAAGTGGCGAAGTTTGCCCGTATCAAATGAACCTCCACGCCATTTCACGTCTGTGTTATCGTTTAGACTGTGGTTCAACTCTCAGCAGCCTGCGAATAAACAGACGAGGCTCACGTAGGAGAGCCTACAACTTCCCGGACTTGACCAACCTTCCCCGCCCGGCAGGGATACCTTATCACATGCAGCTGTGTTTGCAAGCACAAGGCACGGGAGGCTTTTGCGTTATCGAGGTCACAGCATTGATCTGACGCCTGTATTGTTAGAGGCATGAGAGGGTTGACCTTCTATATCCGGCTTGATATTCCTCGTCGTAATATTAGATTTATTATTCGCTGGCAAGTAAGTCACCTGTCACTCTGAAACTATAAGCTATAAAAACACTACCTTAAACAACCATTAACTGGAAAAAAAAATACGTACTCGGTGAAGAAGAAAACATAGAAATGCGACTAAAATTATACCGCTTCACATAAAAGAACATAAGGTAACACTTCCGAATATACCCATGTCTTTATGGAGTCATAACGTTATACACATCAGACGTGGATTTGACGCAGTTTTACTTATTTACATTTTAATAATATCTGCTCGACACTTAACATGTACAGTAGATGAAGACTAGTAATTAGGCCAATATATGGAACAAAGACTTTCTCTCATATAGGCCTACACGTGCATGCACATTTATATCTATGTATGCCCATCTATGGTCATGTACAAGATTTCCACAGCTGGAGCACAGTATTGGCTAAAATTATTGTTCAAGTTTCTGCAAACGAAGGAAAACTAATTCTGTGATCGGTGTATAGCTTACGTTTTGCATTTGTTAAATGTTCTGTACTCGATGCTAATAAGCTACTTGCCTTGTGTTTGGCTATACACGGTAAAAAAATTTCTCCGTCGATTTACGGAATTTCCGGTAAAAATTTCTCCAGATACCTCCGTAAATTCACGGAAACTTAGTTCTTAATCCAACAGAAGTTTCCGTAAAACAGTTTCGTCACACAGAACTGAGCCATATTTATATGTCTATAATGCTATAATTGCATTTATACAGATTTGCAGGTTTACTGGTGATGTTATTAAAATATAACCGTAGTATTTACATCTGTGTAACTTATACATTTTCTATTTTTTCGTGCAAGTGTCCGCAGCAGACTTACGGACATATTACGTATGATTCCGTATTGTATATTTACTACAGACATTTCCGTATTTTACTTTTACGGACACTATTTCCGTATATTAACGGCACATTTCCGTTACAATTTATAACGGTGTACATGAGAGTATTTCAAGTGGTACTGGTTGCTGGTGGAATTTTTAGTATGTTACTAAGGAATACTAAACGACAGTTGCTAAAAACTCTCACAATTATTTGGTGGCATTGTTAAAAATAATTTTCGTTGTTTTACGGAGAAGTGCTGGTAAAAAATTCTCCAGAAGTGTCTGTTAATTTACGGAAGGCAACTAGCTCCACTTATGGAAACTCACATATTTACGTGACTTCTTTAGGATGCAGGCACATAATAATGCGTTTGATTATTTATTTAGTTCCTTCTCGTAGTTTTTCATGTGTTTAAATATTGAAACATAATTTCGTATAACTGTGTTTCATAATAACGTTTACGTTAATTAAACAGACGTTTCCGTAAAATTGCCCGTAAATTTACGGAAATTTTTAACAGTTTATAATGAATTTTGAATTTTATCTGCGGTGACGTTGAAGTCAAGTTCAAGGTAAAAGGTCGAAGTAATACAGAACAACTTTATACCATCCAATATTGCGGCGGAATGACGCCATAAATGCATCCTTAATCCTACTCTCGGATGGCTTGTGCTACAGTCATCTAGCCTATTTTGTACAGAATGTTGCAGAATAGCATGTCAGTATTTTGGGCTTACAATAAGCCTACTCACACATAGAGGAACAAAAAATGTTACATGGACATGGGTCCGAAAATACACCGTTTCTGCACAGACCACAGTATATGTACAGTGCATAGCATTCTGGTTGAGTCACATTACTATAGAATGCGTGCCATTCAATAAATACGTCTAGGCAGAAAGGATGCATTTACAGGTCCATGTTCATAAAATATTTTTTGTTTTTCTAGATGTGAGAATTGTTCCCCCAAAATACTGACATGCAGGTTCGCAAAATCCTGTATATACTGTACTACTGAAGTGGCAAGTCTGCAGATGGAACTATATAAACCATCAGTGTTCGCTCTGGCTTACGTCTACAGTTTTAATGTATTTCAAGTGTTTGTTATTATTCGTCATTTAGGCGTTGCGATACAATTAATTGTTTGTTTTATTTACGATGGCCAGATTTCGACCGTTGCTTTCTGAGAACGATTATTTTACTTACAGCTATAAAGAAGTGTTCTTTCTTATAAAAACAGATTTCTTGCAACCCTCTTTACGTTCGTCTTTCCGGGAAAAATACTGTCGAAATCCGGCCTTCGTAGGTAAGTTTCACAATATGTTGCGTGCACTACATTCTTTACTGAGGACGGCAGGAGCAATAAGAAATCCTCGCCTAACGCATGAACGGTGGTTGTAGCATGCCGCGCCTATTCTTTTCTACGCGAAACAACTAAATTTATTCACAGTACGTTTATCCTCGAAAATAACACACGGTTAAAACTAGGCTTCTATAATTTTGAAAATGCAACATGCATGTTAGTAACATGTTTCGGGGCCCCTCAAAAAAAAAAAACGACGGCTTTTTTTTAGACTAGATGTAAGTGTAAAAATACCATCCGGATTCGTAAAACACAACGTTAGAAGCATGTGTTGGACTTTACTACAAACTTTCCACAAATAAAACTGTAGGGTCGACGCTGTAAGTCCCATAGGAAAATGAGTAGTATGAAAACACTGCACCCCAGTTAAGCGCGCCGCAAATAGAAGCGATGCTGTTACCGTCGAGTGTAAAAAGTTGAACCTTATCGCTTCACTGTGTCCGCGTATCAAACGCGCAAAATTACATCCGGTGTATAGCCCTCTGAAGTGGTGAAAAATCTGTGGTAAAGATAAGAGTTTTATATACATCCGGTAAGAACGTTTTGAGGTACGCCAGTCTGAAAGGAACATTTTTACGCCATGCAGTGTTCATTATGTGCGCGGTATCTTGAAAATGACACTACGCACTCGTCTAAAATGAGTTTAATTTCGTAAACTAACACGGAATATTTTCGTAAAAAAACACTGATTCCCCAAAACAACTACAACGGATTTGCCAACGTTGCCAGCGATGCCCTCAAGACATGAGGGATGACGGTATACCGCGAAAATGTTTTGGGCCAACATACCCTTGAAAACTTTGTAGTTAATTGCTACACATATTATTTAGGCCTATTAGTTGTGGAAAAAAAAAAGTGGATGAAAGTAAAAAAACACCGCCTGTGCAAGCAGCCGAGAGCGGTTGAGCATTACTTCGTCAGACGGACGTTTATTCGAAAAATGCTAAACTTTTGTGAATGATATTTGCTTTGGAATATCATTCAAAGATCTTAACACGCGTGTATAACTATTTCAGGTTCTCTACTAATCTTGAAACATATTTTCTCAGTCACATGTGCATAAAGGTTAGGTCCAGGTGTGGTGTGTGTGCTGTGTCGTCTTTACCGCAGTTCTAGGCCTCGGATGTCCATGCCTCGCTAGTTCCTGTCTGTGCGGGCAATGCATTGCAGCATGTTGCGATGAACACGTATTTAGCGTGTTCGAGTCCTAGAAGTGCGGTAAGGACGACACAGCACTCGCATCACGCCTTCCACTAGCCTCTAGGTGCAAGTCACTGAACTGACGTGCAGTCTTCTAGCCGAAAACTCGCCTCTACGAGACATTCATTGGTGACCCTAATATTTTATGACGTATTATTAAAGACGAAGGTGTATTGTACACGACTATGCCTTTTAAAACATTCTTCGCCAAAATATACCTACGTAAAAAAGACCACGAAAACTCCCATCTTCGTCGTATTCGGCCACTGTAAAATATGCTTTAATGACTAGTGTGACATTCATTAAATGCTATTCCTAAGCATACATCACTCATGTGCGATGAGCAGTTTTCAAACTATCTACTAATTGCCGAAGCTCTGCACACCGCTCGGCGGCTTAGGCAGACGGCCACCTTAAGGCAATGTTCTTTCATTTATTTCAAACAATTGGGTCAATCCAAGCCAAGTGGTCCAGCACTGGTAGCTTCATCATTTTTAAGAAAATTGTATTGTTTACCTTATGTACTGACAATTGAAAATTGGCATAACAAAATTTTTATCACTTATTGTCTGATCCTGGCAGCCATTTTGTTGTCATGGTGCGCATCAATTTTGAAGATTGTAAAGGTTGGCACAAATTGCCATACCTCTGTTCTGGTAAGTCCTTGCATGGTGGAACAAAATCTCAGGTGTTCAGCACACTGTGTGCTACAATTGTGACTGTAAAATATCAGTCGGAAATTATTCCATAATGCCAACTGTGAATGTCAAATTCACACCTTTAAATTGCAAAAATTTGCATTTTCATATTTTTTTTTATAATGAAATCACAATTGTAGCACACAGTGTGCTGAATACCACAGATTTTGTTCCACCATGCCAGGACTTACTAGAACAGAGGTATGGCAATTTGTGCCGACCCTTACAACCTTCAAAATTTATGCGCACCATGACAACAAAATGGCTGCTAGGATCAGACAGTAAGTGATAAAATTTTTGTTACGCCAATTTTCAATTGTCAATACATAAGGTAAACAATACACAAAATATGTATATATATATATATTTTTTTTAACTGGTGAAGCTACCAAGATATTTTGGACCACTTGGTGTGGATTGACTCAATTGCAAATAACTTGAATATTTTTTAACCAAATGTTTTGAAAAAAATTGAGACTGTGTACAGTCGTACGATACACAATTTTGCTAGAGCGTTTTTTAAATAATGTACCGTTTACTAGCAAAAAATTATTTTGCTTCATTTTGGCTCTTATTTTGACAGAAAAATACGTAATCTTTCAGGGGCAAAAATCTAAATATCTGTTTGATGTATTGCAACAAAAAATTAATATACAAACCATGACATATGTGTTAAAACTGTAAGAATGAATTTTTTTATTTATGTATCAATTTATGTTAAAAGTATTTTCGAAACCACTGCAAAACTAAAAAGCGAGGCCTTAACTTCATTTACGAAAAGAACACACACTTCAAACTGTACAGCGATAGCGTGAAAATTCAGCACGCTTTATAAAAACACGATTTTTGGGTTTCTCAAAATTGCTAAAAACGACTTTTTCTGACTGTCTTATATAGATCTGAAAAACCTCACGATAGAAACAAATGCGTTAGATTTGGAACCGTACTTCCCATAAATATTAAAATGATACGGCCACAGCTTAGAATTTCACAAGAGAAAAGTAGTAGCAATGCACTGTATGTAACTTGAGTGGCTTGCGCGAAGAGGTGCATCACATGCGTCGGTCAGCAGCACCCGTGTCGCTCGGTAGAACTACGGTTGGCTTAGTCCCACGACAGGTGTGAACACGGACTGCAGATCCGACGTCAAAGTCTCCGAGGGTAGCTGGGTAAAAGGCTCTGTGAACATGAAAGCATGAGTAGAGGTCCCTGTAACACGGATGCTGGCACAACAAACACCAGGATGCCTCGCGCATGCCTGCATGGGCTGGAAATACAACGGCAGCTGCTGATGTATACTGCCCTCGGCCTAATGCCTCTCTCGCAGACCACAAAGCCAGTGTTAAACGGATCAACTGACTGGCTAGTCACTCACGTGTACATACCCTCAAAGTGGACGACAGGCCTGTTTGTTGCCTGTATACTCGGCTTGGTGCGATATAGGACCTAAAAAAATTGGCGTTTTCTTTTGGGCGCAAGCTGGAACTAAAAAAAATTGTAATTTGGTGTCTCTTTCATAATTGGGCCTTCGATTACATGTCATTTCCCAGAGGGCACAGGGCAAACAATAAAGAAGTAATTAGGCCTAAATGTAGGCCCAGTCATGTGCTACTACTGTGTCAGCGAGGAGCCAATGAACAGCTGTTGTATGCTTGAGTACACAGATATTCTTGGAGACTATCGCACTTAACATCGAGGACTTTAGCGCTGGTGAAGGGTGACATGAGGTGAGTATGGAGCAGCACCGGAACGAAGAGGCGGGTGAAACGGGAGATCCCCGACCAACGGTAT
Source organism: Medauroidea extradentata (assembly GCA_003012365.1). Classification (NCBI taxonomy): domain Eukaryota; kingdom Metazoa; phylum Arthropoda; class Insecta; order Phasmatodea; family Phasmatidae; genus Medauroidea; species Medauroidea extradentata. The sequence continues at coordinate 87,290 of PNEQ01034181.1, forward strand.
CGTCCGGCAGATTCCCACATGCGAAAAGCCGGGGACTGACCCCGAACCCGGATCGCCGTGGTGGGAGGCGAATGGTCTGACCATTCGACCACCGCGGCCCCTTTGCACAAATACGAAATGTCATTGAAGACACCACATCCTTCAAAAACTACCTATTCAGACTGCCGTACTCCAAGATGGAGGCCACTAACCGGATGTATGCTGCGAAACTCAGAATCGTGCACCGAACTTAACTGCAGACTTTCCACCAATAACATTATTTGGGCACCGCCTCAAGTCCTATAGTACAAATGGATCAGTGTGAATCTTGCACTCTAGTTAAGCGTTTGCTCGTTGTGGCGATACGGTATTAGATGTGCGCTTCAAGGTCGCCCTTATAACTCCGACTAATCTCTGAGCATTAAGGTTCCTATCTATCTGCGCTTGAAACGCATTGCAGCGAGTTTCAAGTGATCACATTTGAAAGAAACATCTCAACGCGCATTACGTTTGTACATCTATGAAAAGAAAACACATTTCAAACAATATTTCTAACAGTTTAAAAATTAGGATCGCTTATTGGTAGAGATGATGGTATATCGCGAAAATGTTTTGTGTAAACATAGCCTTGAAAACACTGACACAACGTAGCTGTCTGCAGACCAATAACATGCATTAAATGTTAAAATAGCGGCATTCTTATTGGCTCAGTCAAATAGGGCAGTAGCTCCACGTACAACGAAAAGCCAGTAATCTTTTGATAAGTTGAACGTATGTTGAAGCCTAGCAAATAGTCAAGTTTTCCCGCGATAAACCATCATCTCTACTTATTGGAAATACGATTTTCAAGACTCTCAAAATGGCTAAAAACAGCTTCTTCTTCTTCTTCTTTTTTTTTAAACTGCCGTATCAAAGAAAATTCCAACCGGATTCGAAAAACACAATAATATATATAAGCGCTGGAATTTGAACCATAAGTATCGCTTATAATGTCCCATAGGAAAATTAATAATAGTAAAACTCTGCGCGCCAGTTGCGGGGTTTGCGTGTAGAGGCGATAATACATTACATTCGCCGACCGAAGTCACTCTTAACACTCCATCGGTTTTGTCCCTCACATACGCCAACGCAGCCTATCTAGATAAGAACCTTAATGTGGAGGCGCTCTTAAGAAACGTATAGGTGCCTTAGGCGCCTACGACACAACTTTATCTTTAATATTACATCATAAAATGACAGGGTCACCGTTAAATGTCTCATAAAGGGCAGTTATCGGCGAGAAGACAGCACGCCAGCTCCCGTCTAGAGTCATTGGGGGAAGGCGTGAAGCAAGTTGATGGGTCTCCATTATAGCTTCCGCACTTTTAGGCCTTGAAACGATCAAAAATCTTCCACCCAGGCAGCCACCTTGCCGCCTCGTCGATATCGTGTTCTTTGAAAGATCGAACCAACGACTCTATGACAGAAACGAAAGGGAATAGAAGGCCATGACTTGAAATGATGATTTATCGCGGGAAAACTTTATGAGTAAATATTTATCCAGAATTTATCATTTGTTACGCGTGATCTCTTGCGCCGCAGTTAAATGCACGAGGTTCCGGCGTCAGAGATTGTGCCGCAGAAGTTCGTAACACTGGAAACATTTTTGTTTAAAACGTTGGCTAAAACTATTATCTAGGATTGCTATTGTTTAATTTTCGCAAATTGGCTTCAAGAAACCTACAGTTATATATTAATGCTTTTAGCTTTGAATTATGTACCACGCCCTCTTAAGGGGGAGTGTTAGACAATTTTATTGTATTTTCAGTTTTTGAGACATAACATTGGTTCTAATTGTATCATCAAAATTTTCTCTTCGACAAAGCATAGGATATGTTTTTGGTAAACTGCCTGACATAAATAATAATGGAATCATTGGTTAATTTGTCATTCAGAATCATTGCAAAAGAATTGTAGAGTAACTTCAAGCATTCCCTTGGAATGATTCTGCATGACAAATTAACGAAAGTTTCCATTATTATTTATATCAGGCAGTTTACCAATAATATATCCAATGCTTTGTCTAAGAGAAATTTTGGTACTACAAATACAGTAAATGTTATGGATCAAAACTGAAAATACAATAAAATTGGCTAACAACCCCCCCCCCCCCTTAATACTAAAAATTGGCGATAAGACAAAAAAGTTGAAAGGTCTTCAGGTATGTATATTTTACCGTGAATTTGTATCCAGTTGTTTATAGGAAGGGAAAACATGTTTTGCGAGGTGATGTAACGGTAACACGTTATAATCGCCTTCGTGAGGATCCGGGATCGATTCCCGGCTGCGTTCCAGTTGAATGCTCGAATGGTTCCTGAACAAAAGGCCTTGACCGATTTCCCTCCTAGTTCCTGTCATTGTGTACAGCTGTGATCTAATGACCTCGTTGTCGACGAGACGTGAAGCCCACTTGTATAAAATTTACCGTGAATAGCCTATAACATTGATTGTACGGTGTCAGCGATGGAAATTCCGAAACAACACGTATATATTTTCTCCGTGTACTTGTTCAACTGAATTCAGGTACAGAATTTGTGAAGTCTGTCTGGCATTGGCGAAGTGCATGGTCAGCCACATGTCACCCTACGTTGTCACGTGACAGAACAATAAATTCTTATCCTGCTCCGTTTTAGGATGTTTTAACTACCCAACCCGAGCAAGACGTGCGCTGGTGCCCCACCTCACAAGTATTTTATTAAGATGAATTGCAAGTACAATTCCGTCTGTGAAATACCTATGTGTTTGTGCGTTACCAGTCTGTAATTGTTCTGGGAACATAGTTATTTCCCAGGAAAAAAAAAAAACCTGTAACCTGATATCTAAATGTGCCATATTTTACTTTATTCGTATCAATGTCAATAAAATGGGTTGGGGGGGGGAATGTGAAAATTGCTTAAAAAATAATAATTTTTCGATGTCAGGTCAGCACTTTGTCTCCGTAAGAGTCAGTGGACCTGGCGCATCAGCCGTGCTGTAGCGTGGTACGGAAAGTATTTTTTCCTGTGTAACTATTATAAATGTTTCCAACGGGCTTATCTATGAAAAGAAGACACATTTCTAACTGTGTCCCTATGATTTTAAAATGCCGTCCGCCAATTAAAAACATGATTTCCAAGCTCCTCAAAAGAGCTAAAAATCACTTTTTCACGTTGCCGTACCTAAGAAATATAAACTGTAATCGTAAAACAAAATCATATAAACCTGCATTGGACTTTACCTCACACTTTCCACAAGTATAATAACAGGGTTATCGCTTGAAGTCCCATTGAAAAAAGGTTTCTACGAAAACGCTGCACGCTAGTTTAGTCCTTAGCGCCTAGAGGTGATTAGGTGTTTGACGGAAGTGTTATATTCGACTTATCACCTTCCCTGTTTCCTTTGCCTCGAACGTAAAAATAAAGCGTCCGTTAACTCTTAAGAGGGGGTGGTACATAATTCAACGGTAAATGCATTAATCTATAACTGTAGGTTTCTTGAAGCCAATTTGCAGAAATTAAACAATAGCAATCAAAGACAATAGTTTTAGCAAACGTTTTAAACAAAATAGTTTCCAGTGTTACGAACTTCTGAGGTACAATCTCTGACGCCGAAACGTCGTGTTTTTTTTTTTTTTTTTTTTTTTTTTTTTTTTTTTTTTTTTTTTTTTTTTTTTTTTTTTTTTTTTTTTTTTTTTTTTTTTTTTTTTTTTTTTTTTTTTTTTTTTTTTTTTTTTTTTTTTTTTTAATGTTTGGTGCAGCGGCGATATCATCACTGCACCAAACATGTGACTTAATTTGAGTGACCCCTGTACTGTTCGTTTGACAATTTGTATAGTGACAATTTTTGAGACCCAAATGGACAAACACATATTTACACCCAGCCAGACCTGGGAATCGAACCCAGAACCCACCGCACCAAAGCCGGCCGCTCAACCAACTGGGACTCGGGGGGGGGGGGGACTCGGCAAAATTTAACTGCGGCGCAAGAGATCACGCGTAACGAATTAGTAATTCTGGATAAATATTTACTCATAAAGTTGGCAAATACCATTATCTAGGATTGTCATCGAGTATTTTATCGTCATGGCATATGTTCAATCTTTTGGCTTTAGACTCGTGTAATAATGTACTATTGCTGATCTTATTAGCGTGTTTTTGGACTACAATGAGCCTAATTGTGACCCATAAGCTGTGGCTGGCTCTAAGGCTGTGTTCCAAGTATAGTCAACAATAGCACTCGCTCCCGGAATGTCCACAAATCATACATGCACACGCACTCGCGCGCTCATTCTCAGCATGATGAAACAATACTTCCTGACAGCACTTACGAATGAGAGTGCGCGAGTGTGAATATTTGTGCTATTTGGAACATCACCTACTACTGACTGTTGCCTGATCACCATGCTTGCATCATCGCTTTAGAGATGATGGCATATATTTAAAACACTGTAGTTTCTTGCAATATATATGATTTGGCGATATACTTCTGACACGACGTAGTTGTCTGCAGACCAATAACAGGCATCAAATATTGCAATATCGGGATTCTTATTGCCTCAGTCAAATACGGCAACAGCTCTACGTACAAGCGAAAGCCAGTAATCTATTCACAAGCTGAACGTGTGTTGAAATCCAACAAACAGTAAAGGTTTCCCGCGATAAACCATCTCTAATCATCGCCTCTATGCGCAAATCACTCAACCAGTGCCTGTCCTTCCCTCGAGGACTACTTTTAACTTCGGAAAGCCCTGGAAAACAGAAATCAGGATTGCCGGAGCCGGGAATCAAACCCAGGTGTTCACGAATGCGAGGTGAATGTTTTACCACTACTTCATCACGCTCGGTTGCTCCACCACGCTCGATAAAAGTACAAAAGTGTTGTAAAATGGGTCAGGCCACCGAAGTAGATTTTTTTTATCGAACATACTGATCAAAGTATTTTTTTATTTACCTTGCACATGGAATTTATTTAACCTTAATACTTTGAAGATTGCGACATTCTTCTTGCAGTTAATTACTGAACAATATTTTGGTAGTAGTTTCAAGAGCTTTCTCGTGCAAAGGTACAACAGTTTTTGGATAGGCCTGTGCAAAACATTACAAATTGATAGAGCCACGATTTTGTCACGAAAAGATTTTTGCCCCACTTTGTTTCAGTGTCTCCTGTGCACATCGGCAGGTCTGCTTCATGATTATTGTCAGCGTGTCTTTGTTCAGACACATCTCTCATTTGACTGCACCAATCATAATACGATTATTATGACTCCGTACGTCTGTGATTTGCCAAGGCAAGTGAGAGTAAAATCATCCAATCACAAACGATGTAGCAGATCTGCAGATGTGCACATGACGCATTGGAACCAAATGTTGCAAAATCTTTTCGCCATAAAATCGTGGCTCTACAAATTGAGAACTGGTTATGTCAACACGCAATAACAGCTATGCTTTGTTGTTGCTACAATTTAGTTAGTTCGACTACAATAAACATCACTGTTCATTCTATGAAACAAATTGTGCAGAACCGACTACTTTCTGTACAGAATCGTTGTTTCTTCTTCAGTTAATATTGTTTAAGGAACTATCCATATAGTACAGGTAACCAAACTTTGTTGATATCCTTATTTAACAGAACTATGATTCTTACAACAATACATATTTCTCAGTGTTTTCCTGTCGACTGGAAATTAATTTTACACAACTTTGAGCTGAACAGTTGTCACTATGTACTAGTGTGGATGCTGCACAATTTTTGTACGCTTTTGTTACATATAGGCCTAGGCTAAGCTTATTCTCAACGTTTATGCAGTCTCGGTCTTTTAACTAATATGAAACATTGGGCAACTTTGGAGGATAGGCCTACTTGTGACATTGCTTCCACAAAGTAGGTTTTTGTGTTATGAACAGCTGGCTTTACAATTTCCGTCTATAAGTAATGCAGAAATAGAAATTTTTTTTTTTTTGCTTAAGGGAACGAATAAGCAGCATCTCACTCTCTCATTTTCTCTCTCCCTTCCCTTCTCCTACTGTGTTTGCGTCAGAGAGGCACAAAATCGATGGAGGTAAGGTTTATTAATTAATTTAAGTTACACAAACAAGTTTAATTTTTTAGCGTTTTATAATACGTATATAGGCCCTTTGATACAAGGTTTTTAATGAATTTTCGTACACGAGAAAATTTGAAAAAGTTTCTCGCCTACAGTATGCAAAAAAACGATGTTTCACGAAAATCTAAGATAATTATATGTCACGTGGTAAACGCTTTTAATGTGCGTTGGAGAACTGTCGAAAAACACTGAATAATAAAGGTACCTTACTAATGTCGGTAGCAAATGTTATGACATATAAGTTATGTATGAGTAAACTCCACGACCACGATTTTTCTTAGCAGAGCTTGTCTTTGTCAGTGGGTACTGAATCATTAACAAGTCTGCTCTGAAGAAAATGTATTTGTTCTGTGCAGGAAGTTATTTCACAAACAATCAACCGTATTCAACTAATGACCCGACCCCGCTGCTCGTGTATGACTTTCTGAAGTGGGAGAAGGCATAGCAGCAAAAGTTTTAGCGTGCTAGGTGCAAATTTGGCTAATTAACGAAGAAGCAGCGAACCTTCAAACAAGTGTTCCACTTGTTGAGAACAAAGAGAATATTGCTACAGCGATGTAAAATACTTAATAAAGGTAGCTGTTACTGTTCTACAGGATAAATATATGCATGCAAATAATTTTGTGCCCTACTTCACAAGAGGTGTTACTGATTCTTAATTCGGTTATGAAAGAAAAGGCTGTAAAATGTGTGTGAAGTTTCTTGACTTCAAATACTGCATGCCGCCAATATACAAGCGGACGGTTACAGATTTATGGCACTGTTTTATTTAGACTGTATGTATTGCGATGATAAAAATTCCTGTGTTCTGAATTTGTGGTCTAAATTACTAACATACTCTAATACCGTGTAAATTCAGTTTTCATAAGTAACTACCTTTTCTTTTTTTTTACTTCGATATCCTCTTTACGATACAGCTTTACGACAAAACGAACTATAATATTCAGTAATCAGCTAATAAAAATGTCAGATGCTGTAACCATAGCACCATGTCGATCTGGGCTCGACCCTCCTGACGACATGGTTTCCTTCCCTAAGTTTCTCTCAGCAAACAGCGCTTAAACTGACGTCCGGCACCAACGGGTGACCTCTAACTTTTGGCCGGCTGACTGCCGCAGTCTGACATGCCAAACTACCTGATAGTAAAACAACCAGTAAAATTCAGAACGGATTACCATACCACAACTTCAGGCAAGCCGCTGCGGTTACCAGCCATACGGCCGGAGCTAATTCAATATAAAGCCTGCTATGTAACTAAAGTGCCCTATAATCGTTTGCCGCCGAGCCAGTCACATACACACCAACTGCCGTGGGCCTTGTTCCTATACTCCCCTCTCTCGGTCATCCATATTTCTCTCGTACCATCTCACCACGCTAGTGCTTCACAGCGGCACACGTCAAGATTTCCATTGCAAGCAATTATTGAATACAAATTATACAATTCTTCATACAATAAATATATACTATGAATACGACCCTCACACTACTTTTTAATAAAAGAAAATATTGAGTATAAAATGCACCTATACAAAAGACACAGATTCCGGAACCTATTCAACATTTATCAAATATAGCTATCATGGTACGTCTGTAGAAACGGTTATGTTTCTGCATGGTAATGTTAGTTACTACGCATAACGAACATGCTCCCGAGACGCACAGCGTATCACTTCTACTACTAAATTTTTCTCTGCTTCTCTTTCCTCATTCCTGAGTATTTCCCCCAGAGTCCAGCGATACGGCGAGTGCTTACATGTGAAACGCCATGTTTGGTCCCCAGTGGACGAGGTACGAGCGTCATAAATCATGCGACCTGACAGGAAAGCGGACGGCATAACGAATGAATGGTGTGTTTGCTCGCGTCGCTGCTGAAAACAGTATCACCTTCCCTTTCCGCTCGTGACGTGCTAGTCTCTTGTTTGCCGTCGGTAGCAGATTGGAACTACCCTGAAAGAATTCATTTAGCTCGAGAAAATACTCAAGCACTCGTGTGGTGTGAGTTGTATTTTCTCGAAAACTTTCAGTGTAGGCTATAACGTTATTAAACAGATTTTTAAAGACAACAGATTTATACAAAATGTAAGTCCATATTTGTGTGTTTTAGGGATGGTGAAATTACGCGAATTCAATTACCTGCATGTTAGAAACAAATCTCCTATTCATATTCAAGTCCCAACCATTTGTCAACTAGCTACTACGCAGTGGAAAAACAGACAATGAACGAATAGACAGGGCTTGAGTAAGCATAGAATATTTGATTCTAACATGTAGGTAACCTATTTCACGAAATTTCACCATCTCTAATTATATGTCAATGAATACTTAGATAAAAAAAATATTTGTTGGCAAAATTAATCAATTCTTTGTCAATTTGTGTATATTTCCTTAGAGTGACTGATGAAAATAAGTGAAGAGGTGTAGGCGGGTTTTAATGCTCCGGATCACTCCCATTTTTGGGTTATTCTATTTTTCGAATTTTTCATCTGAAAAGAAAAGTGTGAAATTTGCTCAGTATGGTAGGTCAAATATTGCAGTTCAGAAATAAATACGTTAAATATTTTTTGTCTTTGATGTTTTCAATAGGCACCATGAATGACGTTGTGGCTAGAGCGCTCACCTCCCACCAAAGTGATCCGGGTTCGATTCCGGTGGGGCCTATCCTGTATTTCGCATGTGAGAATCTTAGCGGGCGTTCATGTTGGCCGGCGGAATTTCTCAGGATACTCCCGTTCCTCCTGTCCCTCGCAGTACGTCGTTTATCCATCGTAGAACTTTTCATTTAATGTTTTTCTCCAAGTTGTAATAGACGCGTATGGGCGTCCAGCCGGAATTAATGGCGTATCCAGGATTCGTGTAAGGGGGAGGGGTGGTTTAAGCTGAGAATATTATAATGAACACCGACCATCCTTAAAGTGGGACGTCCGGCGATCCTCCCACGGAAAAATTTGGATTTCAAGGTGCAAAATAGTGCTTTTTTTCACTGAAAATGAGTATAGTTACAGGTACCATACTTGTGTTAAAATAGGGACAACAAAACAGTTTGGTTGTCGGTACTACTCTGGATAGTTCCTTTAACAATCTGTTTTGTAGACGTTACCATTTGGTTTGTAAAAGTAACAAGGCTCTTTGTTTCTCCTACAAATCAGATTGTTGAAGGAACTGTCCAGAGTAGTGGCAACAACCAAACTGTTCTGTTGTCCCTATTTTAACAGAAGTATAGTACCTGCAACTATACTCTTTTTTCAGTGTTTCGTAACGAAATATTGAATATTACACTGATAAAATTTTTTAAACCTTTTAATATGTTTTTTTTTTTTGCTTATTTGGAAAGGGGGGAAGTTATAACCCCTAACCTCCACCTCTATTGCCTACGACCCTGACCAGGAAGTTCCCTCTAAGTGTATGATGTCCTCGTGTAGCTTCTACATAAGCTTTTTATTTCATCGGCTTTTGAACAGTCCGTAAAACTATGCTGGCAGATGTTACTGTTACGGCGCCACTCTCAGCGATGCTTGGCTTCTGTTTACTAGTGATCTGTAAGGACGTAGATACGATGCTAGGAAGAGGTGCGGTGACTCATGTGTGCGAGGTACCAGCACGTAGAACGGAACTTTACAGGACGCTCCACGTTGTTGAACTCTGAACCTTACTGGTTATTATTATCTGATGGCAAGTTTACGATATAATTACCAACTTGAGAATTGTATTTGTTACCAGTAACGTAAGTAATGAACTGAATTCAAGCACTTTATGATTGAATTATTACGATTAAGCACACTTTTATTTTTTAAGAAAGCAAAATTCATTTGGATAACTTTGTTAGTACGACACGAGTTGAAATTTTACTCTATCCAGGATAACCTCATAATGTTTCGTAACTGTCTAGAATCGTAGAAGGCAATTGCACAAAAACAGGTTAACTTAAGGCATTTTAGTCAGCTTCTTTCAAGAACTCAAACCTGATTACAAACAGTTTTTAAATGGCAGTAATTTCGTTTAATAAACTTTTGGCCGTAACTTCACCTCATAATACAAGTTTCATGGCACAACCTGATCAAATAAAAACATCAGTTTTATGATCGACCATTTTATTTTACTTGCACTTAAGGGCTTTGGTGCATGGAAAACAGAAAAAAACTGTACATGGGGCCTGGTATAGTGGCCACTGTGGTTACCATCATCAAGGTACACATTCTGACAGAAAGATTGGTAGCTACAACCAGTGTTGACAGAACTGGCCATTCGAATTGCACACACACTGAAGCAAAATTAAACAAAAATACACACACCTTCACCACCACAAATATACATTATTAGTCGTCAAATATAAATGCTTTCCTGAGAATAGAATTATTTTTTTAAATCACTTTTTGTTGTTAAGTTTATATAAAACCTGCGTAATCAATATAGCAATCCTGAACATTAAATAATGTAATTTATTTAAAAATGTCACTTGGAATAAATACAAACACAGCATAGTGATTGCTCAGTTGTAAAATGTATAGTTACGAGAGGAAGAACTAAATAACTACCTTCGGATTTGAAGATAAATTAGATAAATTGAAACACCCGGCAGAAATATTCTTCAACTGGGAGAGACTTCTAATATAAACAAAAATTACACAAAGGCACCACTACACAAAAATTGTACACACTTGCCAGAATTGCACACATACGGAACGTCCGCTACAGATAATGCCTTTTATGTATCATAATCGATGAGGACGCGAATGAAAATAAATAGCGTTGTTTAATGTTTGAGGCACTGATATTACTGATATGTCTTATCAGTAGTTGCCTTCAGTGAAGCCATGTTTTGTAACGAAATTTTTCATTTCTGTTACGTTATATTACAGTTATTTTGTAATCTCCACGGGAAAATCATTTAAAATTTTATTCCAAGACGTTACTAGTACACAGCTGCTTATTTACCACGATAATGAACATCATTAATTTTAATACTTTTTTTTAGTTACTGTAAAAATTTGTGTTTTCGGGTGCTTACTAAAAATACTTTATAAAATACACAGTATTCAACTTAAAATATGGTTATTAATTGATAGTAGGCCTACACTGTACCGCAACATTAACAATAAAAAACATAACATGCACCAACCTCCTTACCATGTAACCATCTCTAACGTCAAGTAAAATAACGCACACACATGATTCCCACACGAAAATAATAAACAAATTCCACTGAAACCATTTACTTTACTGATAATTCAACTGTGAACAGCTTCCATGTAGCCTGAATACGGCGAAACGATCTCCAGAGATTAATTAGCATTGCCAAATACTTCCGGATTTACGCTCGTGGAAATCGTGTCGTACTATGCCGTTGGTCGGCGGGTTTTCTCGGGGATCTCACGTTTCCCCAGCCCGTTCATTCCCGTGCTGCTCCGTACTCACCTCGTGTCACCCCTCACCATCGCTGAAGACGAGAAAACCCGCCGACCAACGGCATCGTCCGACACGATTTCCACATGCGAAAATCCGGGGACCGACCGATCCCGCCGGGAATCGAACTATTCCGATGAAGTTTCCGTTCCCGCCGACGAGGCTTATCGCTCGCTGAGGTTAGACTTTGGCATTTGACTGCTATCATGCGTGAGCTAAAGTCGTCAGCCTGAATTTCATTCTGTAGTGTAGTTGTGAACGTGCTGTTATAATTAGAGACCGGAAAAATTCGCGGATTCACTGACTAGCCTCCAGGAATAGGTATACAGGATGTTACAAAAAGGTACGGCCAAACTTTCAGGTAACATTCCACACGCACAAAGAAAGAAAATATGTGGCATGGACATATTTCCGGAAACGCTTAGTTACCATGGTAGAGCTCAATTCCTTACATCTCGTTAATACGCCATACCCCAGGGATATATCAGCGCATCAGGGATTCCATGATGCATGTATCCTCGCTCACGGAAGTCATTTTGAACATTTCATTTAAGAACGTGTGCTACGTAATGTTGGTACTGTCTGTTTCTGTGTGCTCCCAGTCCATCATTTCATGTGAGTTGAAGAGACCCAATGCAGTCACGATTACCTTCCGTCACGTCGCCCACCTGGCGGTGATCCTAGGAAGTAACGTACATTATAACGAAACATTCCATTGGGTACTTGGAACAGTGTATGTACGAAATTTTTTTTGCGATGACATGTAACGAGAGGTAGGCTAATGGAAGGGGCTCTACCATGGTAATCAAGCGTTCGCGGACATATGTCCATATCACATATTTTCTTTCTTTGTGTGTTTAGAATGTTTCCTGAAAGTTTGGCCGTACCTTTCTGTAACATCCTGTATGCGCACTCAAGCACACAACAGCTCTTCATTGATCGCTGACACGAGACGACGCGACGGTGCGACCATAGCTTCGTCTTAATAGTTTATACAGAAATTCGATATTAATTTATTTGAAGTTGGCTGTACGTCTAGAGATGTTTATACACAACTATACAAACAGAAGCAAACCCAACAGTCAGACCGGAGCGATATTGGAAAACCATGGAAATTCGAAATATGGAAGGCCACAATCGGATATCGAATCTGGGGTCTCCCGAATGTTAGGCGAACGTATATACTGATGATGAAAAACTATGCTTCGCGTAGTATAATATAGTACCTGCTAATATTTGTCATGTTTGGAGATGTTTTTTGTGGTTGTTCTCCAGGGTCTAAAACGGTTGATTCGAGAACTTTGCATTATCACTAGAGATGATTAGAGATGATGGTTTATCGCGGGAATACTTGACTGTTTATTGGGTTTAAACGCACGTTCAGCTTATCAAAAAATGACTGACTTTCACTTGTGCGTAGAGCTATTGACCTATTTGACTGAGACAATAAATATCCCGATATTGTAGTATATAAAGCCTATTATTGGTCTACAGACAGCTACGTTGTGTCCGTATAAAACTCAATCATACATGTCGCAAGAAAGCACAGTGTTTTCAAGGGTATGTTGGCACAAAAATTTTTCGCGATATACCATCATCTGTAGAAATGATAGTATATCGCGAAAATGTTTTGTGCCAACATACCATTGAAAACACTGTAGTTAATTGCAACACATATGATTTGGTGATGTAGTCTGACACATCGTAGCTGTCTGCAAACCAATAACAGGAATCAAATAGTACAATAGTGGGATTCTATTGGCTCAGTCAAATAGGGCAACAGCTCCACGTACAAGCGTAAGCCAGTAATCCTCTGGTAAGCTGAACATGCGTTGAAACCCAGCAAACAGTCAAGTTTTCCCGCGATAAACAATCATCTCTAATTATCACAGTTCGGTAGCTGTTTAGGAAAGACATGAATGAACAGTTATTCCTTTACCACTTTGATTTGGTTTTACTCCGTTCCTTCTTTGTATTGCCGGCTTTGTATTGGTACCGCAATTCTGCGGGCTTGGACATAAAATTAGAACGAAAATCTTATGCGCTCGCTAATTTATGGCAGATGGAGTAAACGGCAAAGAAGCGAATTAATTATCAACGTGAATGCGGCCTTACAAACGAGAGTCTGGCTTATTATGACCACTCAGCAAATTAGGGTAGAAGGGGAATTTGCTGAAATACAGAATAAGCTGCCTACATCTTCCATCCGCTAATGAGAAACTTTCAGTTTTTTTTTTTATTTTTCTCATCTTCGTGATTATCACCATTCTACTGATTCTTCTTATTTCCTTTTTATTATGTTTCTGTTACTTTACAATTACTTTTTACAACTCTTCTACACTGTAAAATTTTTTGAGCGAGTGCAGCGTGTACGAAACGTTTTTTCTTAAAGACCAGCAAATGCGCGCGCGTCTACAATGCTTATCTGTGAAAAGAAGTCACACTTTGTACATCTTCTGACTGTAACTTTTAAGACACCTCGCACATTGAAAGTATTATTTTAAAGCTCTCAAACATGGCTAGTTGTTTACATATATATATATATATATATATATATATATATATATATATATATATATATATATATATAACTATATGTCGGATTCGTTTAAAACTGAGGTCTAACATTAAACTTACATTGAATTACATTGAACTTTGCTACAGTGACGGGCTCAGTTAAAGGGCAGGGTCACGGCTTAAAATCCCACAGTAAAAACATTACGGCATTTGCGACTTTAGACTTCGCGTAGAGGCGATATTACAATACATATCCGTCGGTCGTAGCACCTCACAGATTTTCGCCTCACACACATACATATACCCGGGAGCCGCGGTGGCCGACTGGTTTCGGTTTTCCAATGTGTTTTCCGAAATCACTGTAAGCGAATGCTGGGATGGTTATTTAACAAAGGCCATGGCCGACTCTTCCCCCTTTTCACCCGTTTATCACTACCAAGGCCACAGACGACCTTGTGCTGTTCGAGGGCACGTAAAATCGTCCAAGTAATTAAATACCCCCCTACCCTTCTCCCACTTTAAATGTATTCTTAGCGGACAAAAAAGTGACAAAAGATAAGACATATGTTTCAATTTATCATACGACATTGTTTTTGAATGATCAATCTCATAGTCATCAACTACTCCAACCACGTTTTTGTCTTCAGACATATGCTACCAATATGGAAAAAAAATCTTTCGTTTTGTCAGCAGTAACTATAATGATTAAAATATATGTGATAATTATTTCTTAATGAAGTGCACGTTACAATTCATGTAGTGAATTAATATCAGTGGAGTATGTGGATTGTTTATTTAAAGTGATAGAAAATGTCGTTAATTATATATTTTGAAGTGTGATGCTATCAAAATTGTAATATCAACTAGAATACTAAAGCATATAATATATTAAAGCTCAAAATTTCGAAGTAGTTCACCTCCCGAACTTCGTAGCGTGGCTGCGATGTGGCAACAGCGCGCGCCATAAGCTCTGTACTGCAATCTAAGGTTGGAACGAACGCTCTTTGGCTGTTGAACTACATTACTGTGGGTCAGAAATCCACGTTTATTTTCAAAACTTATACTCTTGTTGACGACGTAAACAACACTTTAGAGAAGAACTTTCAAAGCATCAGATTGATATGAATCTAATCACGGCTTCTACAATGCAATTTGGTACAGACTTTTAATCCTTACAATGACCATCGGTTGTAGTCCCATAGCTCCAGCGGCACATCTGTCCGAAACATAGCACGCAATAATAGTGCCTTGCACATAGTAGCTGTTAGATGGGGCATTAGGTGTAACGTGTCACTGTAGCTAAGAGCCCGCTCGCTTCAGTCTCCAATGCGTATAAGCAGCTTCAGAAAAATGAATAATTTTATATTTGCACGGCATATGGTTCGTTTTATAGACGTTATTTGTGACTACATTTTCCACTTGTCAGTTTTTTAGCTCCCACAGTTTTTCTAAAGCAGCATGCCAAAGTCAGAATTCGCAAGTTAAGGGAACATAGCAATAACAAAAACCAAGTGTTTTACTCGATTTAAATAATGTACAGTACACTGAAATTGGATATTATGGGCCATATACTAAAATGTTTGAAAAACACGCAAGTTCTTTTGTATTTTTTAAAAAATTTGCAATAAATGAAGTAAATTGTCACAATTTTCAGAATTAAAAAAAAAGTACAAAGGAATCTCAATATGGGTTTTTAAATATTTCAGCATATTGCCCAATATATATAATTTCAGTTTAAATGGTTTAATTCGCGTAAGACACTTGGTTTTTGTTATTACCATTTTCCCGTAATTTGCAAATTTTGACTTTGTCATGTCACTATGAGAGTTAAAACAAATTTTACAAGTGGAAAATGCAGTCACAAGTAACGTCTATAAAGCGATCACTGTGCCGTGAAAATTATAAAATTATGAATTTTTGCCTCGAGAACATCCTTAAGCAATTTTCATCGCCATATTTTTATTTTTATATTTGTGCCACATTTTTTCCATTATTTTGGACATAAATTGTGACTAAATTTTGCTTTATTGAAATATTTTTATCGCTCATAGTTTTTGCGCAACGGCTCATACACGTCAAAATTTGCACGTTACGGGTTTATGTACGATAGTAATACCAACTATCATTCCAAATCGAAAAAAATGCACAGTGAATAATGATGTTGCAGGTTACAAGTTCTCATATGCAAAAACAAACAATAAAGTATGTTTGTATTGATATAAAAATACTGATATTCGAAATAAAAATATTTAAAAAATTCAACAAATAAAAAAGAAATACAAAAACTTTTTATTTTGTGGTTAATAGGATACCTTATAGCATACAACGTCGTTATTCACTGTGAATTTTTTCAGTTTGGAATGTTTGTTGATTTTAGTGTCGTAATGTAAATTTTGAAGGTACGAGTCGTTACGCAAAAACTATGAGAGATAAACATAGGCTGTTTCATTAGAGCAAAATTAGTCACAATTTATGTCTAAAATAAGAAGAATAGTATCTGGTACAAATGCACAAATATAAAGTATTGTTACAAGTTTGAGGAGTACAAACTTTTAAATGTGGGCAATACCCATGAGTTCTTTTGGGATAGAGGTCTTATAATTATAAATAAAAGAGTTAAATTAAGTACTGGATTTAATAGCTCACAAAGCTATGAAATACACAAACAGTAATCAACTATAACTCTCACAACACAATTAATTACGCACACAATTAGTACTGTTCCACAGAACGTTAATTAACTTAGACAATCAAAGCACAAGAATATTTACCATTAATTAATTAAACACTACAAATCACAAAATCCTGTCATATATCCAATCAACAGTTACTCAAATGACAATGTACAACCTTAACAGTCCTAAGGGAGGATGGCTCACCATGTACAGTGCAGCACCCAGAGTGCATTGCTGTCTTCACTCTTGAGGTCTTCTGTTCGACTCCCGTCGCGCACCTCATTCTTCGCCTGTCGACCCGCAGCAGAAGCCTTCTTGTCTCGCCCAGTACTGCTCCGAAGGTATGTGCCTGTAGCCTCGCAGTAGACCCCGACGTCCCCAAGATGTCTTCCTGACATCACCAAGATGCCCTCACCAGCCTCTCTGCACAAACTTAGCACCTCCTCCGAGCAGTACCAATTGCGAACTCTCGAAGCACTTCTTCTCTTGAATCACCAGGCAGACAGTCTCCTCAAGCCATCAGTTACTGCACTCCTCGACACAACACCGCCAGTGTTGTTCTACACAGCTCACCACCTCTGCAGCACTCCAACACAACACCACAAGTGTTGTTCGTCCATCCTGCAGCCCGCTGGCGTCACACAGCCTCGACACCGACCACTGCCTCCGTGCTGCCATCCTCGAGACGCCATACCTCGTCAGCTCAGTCGTGCCGACACACAACACCTTAGTGTTGTCTGTCCCTTCTGCAGGGCGCTGATGTTACTCAGACTCGGCAGCGACTATCGCCGCCGTGTTGGCATCCTCAAGACGCCACACCTCGTCAGCTCCGCCGATGTTACACTAGCCTCGACGCCGTCGTGATACCGCCGCCAGCGTCGCCTCTCGACCCGTCACTTCTCACGACGTCCATCGTCGTCCCAGTGGCAACGCCTCCCCTAAGGGCGCTGCCTCACACCACTCTCGGTCTCACTTCATCTTCACGACTCACAAGACTATCACAAGACTGCACAAGACTGACTCTTCTCGACTCTCTTCCATACTGCCATACTAGACTCTTCACTACTAGACTGACTCATGTTGCGCAGTTCCGATGCTTTTATACGGCCCCTTCAATGACGTCAATGGCTGATGACATACAGTGACCTAGAGTCTAAAAATAGACATTACCACGGTCGTAGTAGTTGAGAGTCACGTACTCGCACTGGCGTCATTGGGGAAAACCAGTGACGTCTCTCGGGAGTTGCGACATAGCTGCGGAAACCCATGACACCACTGGTTGACTCACGGGGCTGACCACCCAGCATGATGTAATGTGCCTGCTGCCAGGCCAACACGCAACAGTATTATGATGAAAACAGCTATAGACCGTGCCATTAAAAGGGCATACAATATAATTAATTCAAAACTGCAGGTGTCCTTAAGAAAGTGAAAAAAAAAAAAAAAACTAAAAATAATAGGTTATATAATTACAGTAAGCTTTTGCTAACTTATTGAGCTAATATTTTGCGCGAGTGATTTATCTCTGGAACGCAGTATCTTATTTCGAAATTTCGTAACGTAACTGTGGCACAATAAATTATGCAAAACTAATGCGTCACTCTGGCATATTGTTTGCCTATAAATATAGCAAAAACTGTTACTTTAGAACAGTTTTTTTATGTATGTAGTATTGTCTTACAAAAAACCAAAGAGATTCCAGTCGACATTTGTAGCTTTTCTGTATTTCCAACGCCCATATATGTGTACTTAGTAAATAATGCCATCGGATCTTAGTATTATTTTTCCGTGCTTGAGGAACATTAAAAATGGGAACTATAAGGACGAAAAAAGCACGCTCACCAAGTATCTCATCATCATTTATACGTCCACGCTACTTGGACTGAAGGGCAGTTTATTATATTCCGTTACCATTAGACTTTGTAGATCGGACTAATCTGAAATGTCAGTTATTTTTGCATGAAAAACATTTGGAACTCTTTCGGTAATTTTCTGTTTGAAATGTGTATTATTTTAGTGTACACTCACAGACCGTTCACGCATCTCATTGTTCGCACTGCACGCGTGCATCCTCGAATATTTCCTACTGCGTGATTGTTTTGTGCCGTGATCGTTTTGCTCTAGGATCTGAACCATTGTTGAAAAATCCCGCTTAGTTTCGTACATACATTTCATGTTATCGAAGTAACGGCGAGGCATCAATACAGATAAAATATGCCTCTTTCTTTCATTTTGTGAGACAATTTATTTTGCGTTTCTTGATAATAAATTTCAGTAAGTATTCTCGTTTAATATTTTTAAATTTAATGCATGTGCTCTATATCGACTCGTCTCGTATCATAATTATGTTTTTTTTTTTGTTGTACAGTAATTCCTTTTGCTCCTTTTTGTAGACTTATCAACTAAATAATTAACTTTACTAATTTTTATAATGTTTCAGCACGTAAAAGTATTAGCTATGTACTTCACCATTTTTTTCACTATTACATTAATAATTTAACAGTGGAAAAATCGGTGAAGTATATAGCTAATATTTTTACGTGCTGAAATTTCGCGGGAAACGGAGATGCGTTGCGAGTGAGACTGATCGGAGACTACTCTCTGTGTTTTCAGTTCACGTCTGAGTAAAACAGACCACTGAAGAAAAAACGATTTTCGTTCGCAAAGTAGGCCCTCGATTGTCCTGCACAACTGTTAAGTTTTTGACCTTCAAAGTAGTTTCGTGGACGTTATTTTATACTTACTTTGAAAAAATCCTGCGTGGTATACATTTTTATTTAACTCAATCGGACGATATGAACTAACATACAAAAATTGTCATTAACATAAATATTGTGTTAACCTTTGACCAAGCAATGATTTGGACAGGTAGTTAGAAACAATAAATTGTTTGAATGCAGTCGCAAGGAAATAGGGATGGTTAGCGAATGCTAATAGCTAACGGTCTTTTTGAAATCCATCACTGAACGGTTGTTCTACCTATAGAACTTTCAAACCGTTGACTTAGTTTGGGATACCTACTGTTTAATTATGGGTTTTTAAGTTTATGACATTTACTTTGGCCGAGGTTTAATGCATTTGAGGCCCTATACTTGCCTGTGTAAGTACAATTTTCTTTTGTAATTGTAAAATTATGCTAAATGTGTATTTTTATAATCATAGACCCCCAACTTGCTCGAAAATAATGTGTACGCAATCGTCTATGCAAACGTTCGAACATGGGTTTGGTCAGGGTGACGTGTAGACGAAATTCAATGTCACTTCATTATGTAGTCAGAAATTGTATATAGCCTTTCGTTTACTGTGCAGCTGATACCATTGAATATATATTCAATGCTGACACTACGACCTTTCTTCACCATAATCTCTGTAAACGTTGTTCACAGTATAATTGTTTATTTTTAAGGTGTTTGTTATTTTGTTCAGTGGCGTAGCCAGGATTTGTGTTTTTTTTTTTTTGGGGGGGGGGGGTTCAAATGGGAAATTTTATAAAGGAACACCGATCCCCACTGTCACAGCGGGGGGTCCGGGTTCCCCTGAAAAAAATTGGGTTTTAGTATCGAAAAATGGAATCTACCAGTGGTAGTAATGTAAAGTTTTTTTTATGATGAAAAATGTTTGAGTGAAGAATATTACTAATGGTTGCTCTGAATACTCCCTAACATATTTACTAGTTTACACAGCAGTGTAAATAATAAATACAGTGTATACATTTACCTGCAATCAAAATTTAACTACTGTTACCAGATTAAAATGAACAATTTTTATTAATATTATGGCTAGATTATTTTTAGAAGTACTCATTTTCCATGGATTGTTTTTAGAAGTACTCGTTTTCCATGGATAGTCTGTAGGCTACATACTGTACGTCGGAATTACGCTATGCTGCCTACCGCCGGTTAGTGGAATTGTGCAGCAGCAGTTGGTATTACAAGCGGCGCCTGAAGGACGACTGTTCCGTTGGCTTGCCTGCTTGTTCTCTCCGCAACGTTGGTAGCCCTGCAGGTGTGACAGCGTTCGTCTGTTGTCGTTTTTTTTTTTCCGTACCGCTTCGTCTGCCTGCTGCGTGACGAGGAGTTGATAGTAAGTTTGTGTGTGTGCGTTCGTAGTGGGCGTTGTGCTTGCGCGTGCTGAGATTTAGCAAGTTACTGTTGTGGTTTTTACGTTGCCAGAAGTTGGCTGTGGCGGTTTTTCGCGGACATAGAAAAACCCGCGTGTTCTCTGACACCTGTTGCCAGTGCGCGTGAGCATGCGTAGGAATGTTTGTGTAGTACGTTAGCAACAAGTAGTTGCCCACAGTGTTTATGGTTGTGTGGTGCGCCAAGATTACGGTTTTTGTGTCGCAAATCTAGTTCCTTTTAATTTATTACGTTTGGAGCATCTTTGGACTACAATGGAGCCAATTTTCACGGGTAAGTAATAATAGCACGGCCTTTAAAATTATGGAATGTATGTATTAAGACCTGTGCTCGCATGTAGAACCTAAGTGGATGTTAACAGTTCATACTGTTTCTAACTATGATTTTTCATGATTATAACGGTTTATTATTGGTTTTTATCTTTCGCAAATATTTTTCAGAAATTAAATGAAGAATCTTATAAAACGTATATACGTTACTTAGCTTGATTAAATAAAGCAAGTGCGTCCTAATCCGTGCATTATTTATGGGGGTTTAGTTTTTTGGCAGTAAGTAGGTTGTTCTGGATAGTGTGAACACTCATTTTTTTTCCTGCAAGTCTATTTGCTGAACACTCCTTTTTTTCCTGCAAGTCTATATTTGCCTGCCAAATGTTGTGATATACAAAGCGACCCAAGTAACATTCAAAATGTAAAGATTTCACTGTAACCGACTCAAAAGTAAACATCTAAAGTCACAATAACTAAACAAATAAGTTAAAGTAGTTTATCGCGAGCTAACTATACCATGGGTGCACGCAAGTGTAAAAAAGGGTCTTATTAAAAAAATCAGTTGTGTAATATTTAGGCATAGCGATTTCGAATATTAAAAATTAAGAAAAGTATGTTCCGGATTCCTGGACATGCGTCACAGATTTCGATCAGGTTTTTTTTTTTTTTTTTTTTAATAGGGTAGGTCTTTAATTTTTCTCTTCATCATTCTCATTGTCGAAGTGACCGTTACAGCTGGGGTCACAGGTTCAAGAACTCTAAGGCCGGTATTCCTAAACGTGTGTATAAGGGTTTAGGTGCAGCTTATGTCATGCCTAGGCCTCAAGGCCGTGCTAGATTCGCCGTAAGAAATAACCGTAAAAATTGAACAAACACATTTGAGAGATGCATGCTACAAAACACCGTACCGCTACTTAGCCGCCGTAAGACCGTAACAGGGATAGAAACCTGTCTATTTCTTACGGTGCGGTTACGGTTATTTTTATACGGCTACTTTACTGTCAATGTAGCACGGGCTTTATCGGTATTCCTAAACGTTTGTATAAGGATTTAGGGTAAGGTCATTGCTTATTCAGGACAGATCTGTGACTTTTCCTTGTCCTAATATAACTACGCATGCGCAGTACGCTTAGCCCTACAGACGGCTACGCACGTTACAACGTATTTTACCGCTGCTGGACGAATATCGCTTTTAATAATAAAAAGAGAAAACAAAAACATTCTAATCATACAGAAAATGAAACTTTGTGGCAGCAGGAATACTAAATAATAACTCACTACCATTTTAAAAGCCCAAATAATCCAAAATCATCAAATTTGTAATTTTAAAAGCTTTGCTGTAAACGTATATTTTATTGAGCGTTTTTACAAAGTTGATTGAGTAGCTCAGGCGCTAACGTGTCGACCCGGTAATAATTTTATTTAGGTTCGAATCCCGGTCACTCCAAATTTTTCTTTTACTTTTTTATATATTATGTATCACAATAAGGTAAAAATGAAATTAATGTTTATTTCCATAAATATAGTTTCTAAGCATTAAACTGAATCAAAAATATAGAAATAAGATAAATGTATAATGAACCATTAATGAATAGAAATTTTTCCTCCTGTGAATTGTAGTCAACATGTAGGAATACCACGTCTAGTGTACGGAATATAATGACTTGACTTATTTTGTTCTTTAAATGCCTGCAAATAGAATGAATAATGGACGTACGAACAATAGGCACCTTTTGTAAACCGGCCTACTTAGAAAATATGCAATTACAATTGTTACAAACTGTTATATACTGTTGATTAAACACATTTTTGTAAGATACGATACGTTTAACTAACATTCAGAAGTTCTGACTATGTTTTTATTTACAAACATTCCAATAATTTTTAAA